>JAOXNN020198686.1:0-23350 GCA_028571205.2 Hydropsyche betteni | reverse complement strand
TCATTGTAGAGTTTGCACTTGGCCAGCGACAGGCAGCCGCAGCCGATGCAGCCGTCGAGATTGTCGCGCAGCCTTGTCATCACCGCAATGCGGCGGTCGAGCTCCACCCGGATGCTTTTGCTCAGCCTCGCCCAGTCGCCCTGTGTGGGGGTTCTCCCCTCCGGCAGCGAGGCGAGCATCTTCCGGATTTCCGAAATTGAAAAGCCAAGCCGCTGCGTGATCAGAACGAATGACAGCCGCCTTATATCCGCGCGCACAAACCGCCGCTGACCTGACCGGCTGCGTTCAGGCGCGACCAGTCCCTCTTCCTCATAATAGCGGATTGCAGACACGGCCAGCCCGGTGCGTTCGGCCATCTGCCCGATCGAAATCCTAATATTAAGAACCATAACCTATTCTGACCGTTTTGTTATTAAATTCTGACCAAAATATGATTAAAATTCTGATCATTTAATTTTTTGCCTAATTCATGTAACACATTCTTAAAATAAAAGCAACGTTAAGGTAGTGGGGACAACGTGCAATTTTAGCCAAAAGGCAACATTATATCATAGCCATTTCACAAACATTTTGTCAGTGCAACGAGCGACTTTACCCAAGTAGGTGCGCTACACTTTTCCTCGTGACAGTTCACTATCTTATGTAAAGGCTGTCGGTGAAAGTGGGCCACTCGGTGACCACTTCCATCTCGCTTAACCTCATCCAGACCTTCAATCTTCAGATACTTCGTTGAAGGTGATCGAATTTTTCAGTCATATTGGAGCATTTTCAGTTTTTTTTTAATCGAGATATGACACTGATTGCAACTATTCGCTGACCTTTCTCTTTCGAGATATGAACGCTGTTTATGTACGTCTGGAGAAATATTGTGTTGTTTCTGTAATTTTTAACGTTCGTTATAATTATTGTGTGCGTTTCGTTTTGTATTGTTTGATTATTTGATCAATATGGATGTTTGGATGTGACGTTATTTTGATGATTATTTAAATCGAATTTTATTAATGTACTTTACTCTATGTGATGTGTGAAATGTAATATTTCGTCATCCTTGTAATTTTCAATTGACACCGACATGTGTTCATAAATATATTTGCAAACAAGTTTATTTAAAAAGTACATTGACTAAAAATTATTTGAATAAATTGTTAATTTAATTTTGTCCATGCTTATGGTATCAGTAGTCATATCATAATAATTATACCAAAAAAGTAAACACATTTCAATGACAATTTTGATTTAATAAGAAATTAATAGTAGCAATATTATTATTATTATAAATTGTTTAGGAACATCTTGTATTTTAAAACAACATTTATTGTACCATCAATTATTTTGAAGTGATCTCCATACTGTCATATTTCATCTAATTTACAGCAGGTGATTTTCAATAATCCATTTTCTGATCATAATTATGATCTTTTTATTACCAAGTACAATATTATTTTACATCAGGGATTAAATAAAAAAATTGTCATTGAAATTAACTAACAATAAAATATATTTATTTACACAATCTGTTATTAAAATTATCTTATTTTATCTTCAGATTCATATTTTATAGATAAATGAGATCACGGAACTCATTATTTTACCTAACTATCACCTTGAAATTGTATCCGTAACAAAACCTCACGTTTTTGTATAGTCGCACATGTGTTATATTGTTAGTTATAATCTATGACACGTGATTAACGGTTGCCTTAAATAGTGAAAGTCCAGAACTCGGGCTTTCATCCTTGAAAACAGAAACAGAACACGTGTTTGATACTTAAAAATTCCGCCAACAAATTAAATGTGTCTACAATCATGAGATTTATAACGATTCAAACCTTTTAGACTGATTTTAACAGATTTATATGCCACATAAACTATTAACATATTGATAATATGTTTCCTATGAAATCAATCTATTTTCTAAAGCACTTTTTGTAATTGTACAATATATACTTATTATTGGTGATCTCAATTTTTTTTTCTTTAGTGAAAGTATTACTCCCGTTGTGAAGAGATAAAAACTTTCTTCTTTTTTATGTATCATATTTGTTCAATTTACAATTTTTTTTAAAGCTTTTCGTTGTATATTTTTTTCACTTTTGTCTATTTTTCATCCTTCCTAACCAAATAATCATCAAGAACTTACTCTTGGTCTACATCTGACCGTGACCTAGATCATAAACTCTCATGATACAGTTCAATTCCAAATCGATTTCCAAATACTTTTTCGATGGTTTTATTAGTTCGTAGATAAAAAAATCGTAATGCTAGATCATAAATTTTTATTACCATTAAAAAAATCTTAATTCAAATGTGAGCAATTTTTATCAATTCATTTTCTTTGAATATGATGATTTTATAAAAATTTATTCTTTGCTATGTTCAAACCTAATTCTGATAATAAATTAATAAGTATTTCCACATTTTTTTTTAATGCAAAATAAACACAATTTCGCAATCAAAAATTCGTTTTGTGTTGATTCATTTCAAATTTTCTAATTTGCATCGTCATTGAAATCATTTTATTACAATATTTGTTCCTGCAACATTTTCCGCAATTGCACTTGATGACACATTTTTTTCTTATTCAATTTGAATATAAACGAACCGTTTATTCAATTCAATTTAAATTATTCTTCAGACACTTTTTCGATCATAACAACATGATTTTTTATCAATTTCCTCTTATATATTTCTATTTAATCCAACTTTCTATTTGATTTATCCCACGGATCAATGCACGACCGTACTTTAAACTCGTTTCGAAAACTACTTCAATTAAACCTGAACAATTGCGCAATAATTTGATAAAAAAATAATCCTTTTATCTCATGGAATATCATGAAAAGTGCATTTTTAAAAACATCGGTATAATATTACGTCAATTGTTATTTTTTTTTCTAAGAAAAATTTGCTATTGCTAAATAAACGCGAATTGTCTCAATTATTGCTGAAGGCAAAAACTAAAAGTGCAAATGTCACATTTTATTACGCTGATACGATTAAATTATTATTATATTATAAATCTGCATTGATTTAATGTCTTATTACTATAATAAAATATTTGAAATGTGACACTCTGTATAAAAGCGCAAGTTATGTTTGATTAAAAAAAAAATCATTTCCAAATACTTCTATCGTTATTAAAAATCTATAACTATATTTGATAAAAGTCTTATTGTTATAAATAATTATAAAATATTAGATCCGAACATTGAAATTCGTAATAATACGGAAAACTCGATATGAAGTGAATTTTTTTCTAATTTACTACAATTACATTAGCTATCAATTAAAAAATTCAAGATCTATTATATTCTTAGTTTAGTTTTTATTTACGGTCGTTATCTTATCAGTTGGAGTGTTAACATTCTAATCTGTCCGTTTTATAATAAATATGAGTTATTTACTAATTTTTATCTGTGTACCTGTTTTCGTATGGGTTTTCCGTTTTAATACAATAATTTTTCTGCATCGATCAATTCTAATAATATTTATATTTATAACTGGAATCGTTTAGATAATATTTTTGAGTTTCACATTGTGACACCGATTGTGTTCGATTAATAACATTTTAATGTTGAATTTTCTGAACGTTCAGTTTCCGTTTGTTCTGTTATTGCGAAATCGCCTTTTCGACCTAAATTCGATTTGTTTGTTGTAAATTAATTACAATGCGATTGTTTTATGCAAAAGTGCTATTTTTTATGAATCACAATTTGTTTTCGTACTTTTTGTAGTTTAATCATTTTTTACGTGCCGAAATCTGGTTACTTGCAAAATTTCAGCCGTTTTCGTGCTTACAGTTATTTTTAACAATCGACTTTAAAACGTGTCGAATTATCTACACATTTTTACACGTTTACAATAAGAGGAAAAACTTGAATGATTCACTCGATCTCATTCTGATAAAATGTATCTAACAACTTAAAATATGTGTAAACGTGTTTCAAATTGCGATCATCGCAATTTGACGATTTTCATGTTCACGAATTTTCAAAAAATATGTTTTATCATTGACCTGCTTATAAATTACTGTAACTTTATAAATTGTCGTAATTATATCCACATTTATGTCACAAATATTTTTTATGTATAAAAATAAATATATATTGCCCTTTAGAACAGCTGTCGCCAGGGGCGGGTTTACCTATAGACGGGAAGACTCTCGTCTTGGGACTCTACAATTTTTTTTAAATAAATTTTTATAGTTTTTCTATATCAATCCAATAGAACGTCATAATTTTTTAATCACTTTTCTTTTCTTCAGAAAAGAAGATGATTATTTACAAAAAACCAAATTTCATTTTCTAAAATCCTCCTTTTGTCCTTTATTTTGTGAAACCGACTCTTATATCATCATCATCATCATCATTGTCAACCCTTTTTTGTGCCCACTGCAGGACAAGGTCTCCCCAACAAATATTGGGGGTCTAACAATAAGCTATATACCTTATCCGAGAGCCAACCTCGTATTGAGACTCTCATATATCGAAAATTAGCGATAAAATTTCTTTCTGAATATTTAATGATTTGTGTGAAATAGAAGAGTGGAGTTTGGAACCCAATCCTATATATTTATATATTTATTTATGTAATGCCCCCCCCCCCCCAAAAATTTTTGATGTCTCGCGCCTAGTGTTTCTTTTCGAGAATTTCTTGAAAAAAATGCCGAAATCGAGAATTCTCATTTCTGGCTATCGCTAACCAGCGGTCCAAAAGGTTGGCCACGGCTGCTTTGTGAGACTTCGTATTCTGGGCATCAATGGAATTTTATATTCCACCCAAAAAATTTTGATATCTTGAGCCTAGTGTTTCTTCTCGAGAATTTCTTGAAAAAATAAATCGAAAATTCTCATTTCTCGAAAAATGAAAATCATTGAAAAATCACACTTCCTTCTCGAGTTTTCTAGACAAATAAATCTACCACTGGCTATCGCTAACCAGCGGTCCAAAAGGTTGGCCACGGCTGCTTTGTGAGACTTCGTATTCTGAGCATCAATGGTATTTTATATTCCACCCATTTATATCGTTTCGGTATGCGGTTAGAGAGGTGGAGAAGAATTCCTCACAAGTTCGCATTATCGGCGGAAATCCTCACGTTTTGCACCTCAGACCGCATTTCCTCAAAAGCGAATAAAATATACCACAATCCGATCGATAAAAACGTTCACGGGTCGAATTGGATATTAACCATTTACAAGTTTCAATTTTGTATCAAATTACGTTCTGGTAACTGATAATGGGTTCAATGTGTCTGCTAAAAAACATGGTCGAATTATTCTGAGCCAGTTGTGCGTATCGCTCATGTACGTTCGGTGACATTATTCAATTCTGCTCTTTAATTTAAAACAATCAGTTCCCTCCTCGTTGTTAATGCAAGTCATTTTACAACACATTATATGTGACTAACGTGTGATATCGTTTCGGATCCATACTTAAAAAATTATCTTGGATGAAACTTTCAAATTTTCCACTATGAAGTATGTTGGTTTTTGAAAAATTCATGTATAAACAGTGGCAGGTTCACTTCACCAGGGGCTCAAAATGTCATAGATTTTTGGGGATGATAAATTTATAAATATACAGGACCAGGTTCCAAATTAACTCCATCCCCTTATTACACATAAAATATTAAAATTAGAAAAAAGTTATCACTGAAGACGAAAATGTTTTTGTTTGTTAATGATATTTAATATGTATTTAGTCGGTTTCTCAAAATAAATGGCAATTTTAGAAAATAAAATTTGTTTATGCAAACGAATGCCTTTTTTCTTCAAAAAATGATTCAAATTTTATGATGTCTATTGAGATTCACTTTACAGATTATAATAGGAAATTAATTTTTAGCTGAGAAATTTTACGGAGTTAATATTTATTAATAATATTATATTATTGTATCCAATATAATTATTATCTCAAATAGATTATACTATTTTGATTTTCATTCACAATCAAACATTTTAATATAATATGATTCATGTCACAAAAATTTTATTGTAAAATTAATTTTGTGAATATATTTCATTATTGCACATTCCAATGTTGATTGGCGTCTATAATAAATTACTATAATTTACGATATGGATTATCTTTAGACACATTAAACACCTAATATGCAATCATTCATAACTACGCCATATTCATAAATATTTTATCTGTATCATAAGATGGCTGACACCCACCACTCCGGACATGGACAAGATATGCATTCCGGACACGATATGCATTCCGGTCACGATATGCATTCAGGACACGACATGCACTCAGGACATGATATGCACTCCGGACATGACATGCATGATCACGGATCCATGGCTACGACGGTCGCACAAGTCATCTCTGATGCCGTCGCCAATCTCCACCACCAATCTGTAAGGCATTATTTACCGCTGAATCAAAAAAGTCAAAAAAACCATTTATGACAATGTCGATTCACAGGTGACTGATGATCCTAGTGTGGTAGATCATTCTTCTCACGGGGAACAAAGTGGGCACGGTGTACACAGCATGATGTCGATGACTGTAAGATTTTGATTTTAATATTTAGTTTTTGATGAAAAAATTAATATCGTCGTATTTTTAGTTCCATGGTGGATGTAATGAAACGGTGCTATTCGACTGGTGGAAGTTCTCTTCGCCTGGAGGTTTAATCGGTTCTATAATTGCTATTTTTATTATGGCTGTGCTATATGAAGGGTATTTATTAACATGTTTTTTAATACGGTTCTGTTTTGTATTTATTGAAATTTGCAATGTTATTTCAGTCTCAAATACTATAGAGAACATTTATTTTGGAAAACCGGAAACGCTCTTCAGTACAGAGCTGTTCAACCACCCGAAGAGAAAGCGAATTCATCAGATGAACCTAGGGTTGTTCAGTTAGTAGTTTTTAGTTACTTTATTTTAAAAATTTTTCAAATTTCATAAACCTTATTTAAAAATTGTTATTTCATTTTTTTATTTTTCATGCAGCCTCGGAGGAGTTTATAGAAAGCAATCGTAAGTTTTTAAATACCTACGATATTGCACGGTGGCTTTTACTTCTATCAACTCCTTTGTGACAAAACATTTTATTCTCATATTATCAAATTGGGATTCTTCCTTTATATCAATATCATATATTTACTTTAACCTAATTATGTTTCATTTTATTATTCATTAAAAAAAACTAATCTTTTAAAACCTTTGCATTAAGACGAAGCACTATTTTTCTCATTTTACATTCCATAAAAACCCAATTTTATATATTGTATTTATTGTTTCAGACCGTCGATGTGTAGTAAAATTCACCTGTGGCAAACGTTTTTGCATGCCGTACAAGTTACAGTATCGTACTTTTTGATGCTTGTGTTCATGACGTACAACAGTTGGCTTTGTTTAGCCGTAGTATTAGGCGCCGCTTGTGGAAACTTTCTGTTCGGCTGGAAAAAGTCCGTTGTGGTGGACGTTACAGAACACTGTCACTGATTAACAGAGAACCCTTCTGACCGATTGAAATATTTTATATCGACGAGTAACAACGATCAATTGGACAGCAAGGCGATCAATTCAGCTGAAACTTTATCAATGCAACTTGTTAATCATAGATTTTAGCTTTTCAGCCAAAGTACGTTTATATTTTCGTGATTGAAATCAATATGAATTGAATGGTGTAGGCAGCTACATTTAAAATTATCATTCCTTTTATAAAGACTGTGAAATTTCACGTTGATTTTAAATATCATTACAAGACCACATTGATATTTAAGGATATTGAAATTTATTAATTTTCACTTGCATAAACGATTTTTCTTTGCGTTGAAACGGGAAAATACATGAATGTTGATATTAAATCGTAAATAATGTCTTTGAATGTTATGTATGTCATTTCTCTAAATAAAAAGTATTATTTTATTTATTTGTAACGATCAAATGCTTCTATTCGTGGATAAAATTATAAGATGATAAAAATTATGAAAAACCTATATAAATGACATTTTGCATTTGCAAAGTCTTCCACTCAAACTATTTCATTATTTTATATCCATGACCAAATTATGTTAAAATTGGCTGAATGTTTTGGCTGTATCAGTTGGTTCCTGGTTTACAAACTGTTTTTAACATTTAAGTTATCTATAATTTTAAGTAGTGAAAATTAACCTTGCTATATATTATATGTACGTTTTTTATTGTAGTTTATAAGTGTAATTTAAACATGTTGATCTGATAATAAAATTTAATTTAAAAACTTTTTTTATTTACAATATAAATATACAATGATTTTCAATAAAAGTAAACCCCATACACAGTCGTATGACAAAATATTGTCTCATTTTGGAACATGTCATATACAAAATTATCACATTCGGAATCCCAAATACATCTCATTCCGCTTTTGATCCCAGCACCTCTCATTTCTCCCAAATGAACTTGAACGATCAACTTATACCTGCAATAAAAGTTAAGTTATCATCAAAACTTCACTTACTTAACAGAAACTTTTAATACCTTTTCATATCTATTGCATTAGCTCTTTCGAGAACAGTATTAGCAATATCTTTAACCCATCTTTCTGCTTGAGAACTAGCATATTTGCAATCGGATAGTAACTCCTGCATTGTCTGATTGATTATTTCTTT
Organism: Hydropsyche betteni; assembly: GCA_028571205.2. NCBI lineage: Eukaryota > Metazoa > Arthropoda > Insecta > Trichoptera > Hydropsychidae > Hydropsyche > Hydropsyche betteni. The sequence goes on along the minus strand of JAOXNN020198686.1, from coordinate 14,735 downwards.
CACTGTCGCAGATTGAAATCTAAAAATTTGATTTTGAAGTTTATGAAGGATACCACGAATATTTGTGTATAATGATTAAATTCTGACCTTTCTTCTAGGCTTGGTCTTATCTCGTATTTTGGTGGAGCCAAATCGGCAGTTTCATCTTTAGATGTCTTCTTCTTCTCACTCACTTTGTCAATGAAATGTCAACTAAATAGTTCTTAAATGAATTTAATTTAATTAAATAGAATAGATATAAAAAATACCTTTCTTTTTTTCATTGCCACTGTTATTTTCTCGAGACATATCTATGTTGAAAATTTAAAGACAATTTCAATCACAAAGTCAAAGCAAAAACGTCGCATCGCGCCGCTTGACAACCGATTCAAAACATATTGACCAAACACATCAAATTTGATGCATTTTTTATGAAAAAAAAATAAAATTTTCAAAAAACAACATTTGCAATTTAAAATCAATAAATATATTTTCTTTTATATATTTGCTAAATATCGTTATAATTAGTGAATCGTTGTATTTTTTTTTGTCCCAAATTATTAATTTGGCAACCCCGCACAGTATTGCACATCCATAATTTGAAATTTCTAACGTCAGTTTCACATTTCTATATAAAATAATCGCTAATAGAAAAATTTTGGGAAGCCGGATTCCCAGAGATATGCCTGAACGACACTAGTACACACGACACTTTCAATACCAATCGAAGAAGACTATCATCAAAAAAATTCGAAATAGTATAAATGAAATAAATTATTAAATATTAGATCATTTAACCCTCATATATTTATTTCTACAATTGTCCTATAAAGCGTCGTGTGAACAAGTTTGCCAACATAATTTGGAACGCTGATTGTTACATTTACCATTGGCAGAACCAATTAGTCTTGGATTTCTGTCATTTGTCACTGACAATTCATGCTCTGTTTATTATCGTAATACGTAAAACGAAACACTGTTTACGCGGGCGACCGCTATAGCGGTCACGAGCACTGCACTCACTTTTGAGCAGTTCACAGCTGCTTCCAGTGTTTATTAATTGAAAATTGCATCAATACACACAAAATACTTTTATATTATTTTATTATTGAAAACAAAATGAACTAGTAAATATAAAAGTTTTTATTCACAATACTTTTAATTCTCAATTGTGTTTATATTCATCATGCATTTGAACGATCAGTTAATTTTAATATGAATTTGTTTATTAATCTGGAAAAAAATTGGAATTAATCCGAATCTTTTTCCAGATTAGTTTAATTTTATTTTTCGTACATATATTTTGTGTGAATTTATACTAAACAAAATGACGAAAAAGCGTCTTGCTGTAGACGAAATGGTAGTGATGCTGGATTCAGATATTGAGTTTAATAGTGAGAGTGAATGTGATCCAGCGGATGCAGTTAGCACATTTTTAGACATTGATATAAAAGCTGAACCATCAAATACGAGTGCTATACCCACAAAAGTAAACGCCGGACCATCAGATACGATCACTTCCACCAATACAACAAATCATGGAACTTCTATAACTCAAATAATACCAGACTCATGGAAATCTGGTCCTTTTGTACCAATTGTTTATGATGTTGATGATTCGGCCCCTGAAATAAATCCTTCGATAAATTTGAATGAAAATTCTTCCATACTAGACTTTTTTCTACATTTCATGAATGATGAATTAATTTTCAATATTGCTAATTATACAAACACTTATTGTCGACACTTAAAACAAACACAGATATTTCCAGAAAAATCAAGAATTCACAAATGGCAAGACACAACACCTGATGAAATGTATATATTTTATGCAGTTAGTATGTTAATGACGAGAAATTCTCATCTTACAGTCGAAGAGCATTGGAGCACAGATCCTCTAATGAAAAGTCCAGCCTTTGGTCAAACAATGTCTAGAGATCGATACGAGATAATTTTGAAAATGTTGCATTATTGTGACGTTGAGAAACCTGTATACCGTGACAGATTGTTCAAAATTAGAGTTCTTGTCGATCATTGCCGATACATATTTAGAAACACGATAATGCCAAATAAAAGTCTCCGTATCGGTGAAAACATTGCATTTTTTAAAGGAAGGCTACTTTTTAAACAATACGTTCCATCTAAACGCCATAAATTTGGAATTAAAATGTTTGTATTGTGTGATGTAAGTACTGGCTATGTTTTGGATTTCATTATTTATTGTGGTGATGGCACCGAAATAATAGATGATAGTCAATTCGGAATATCTGGAGCTGTGGTTACCACGCTTTTGAAAGATTATTTCGACAAAACACATACACTATGGAGTGACAATTGGTACTCCAGTCCTGATTTGTTTGAATACCTTCATACACACTGTACAGAAGAGTATAAAATCGTAAAAAGCGATCCTGAAAATAAGCCAAAGTTCAAGAAAACGAAAAAAACCGATATTGAATCGCTGAATAAAGGACCGTTGTTGGCTATAAAATGGCATGATAGGAAGGATGTCCACATGTTAACCACCCTACACTTAGATGTAACCATACCGACGGGTAAAACTAATAAGACCACTAATGGGCCCGTAAATAAACCACAGACACATGTTGTTGAATACAATAAAAACATGGGATCAGTCGACAAATCGGACATGATGTTGAGCAGTTTGTCTTGTATGCGGAAATCCAAAAAATGGTATAAGAAAGTAGGGCTGCATATCATTGACCTTTTTTTATTGAACGCATATTATTCATATTTGTTTGTGACGAAAAAAAAAATCGGACTTGCTGAATTCCAATTATGTGTAATTCGGCAATTAATTGACAAATTTTCTTTGGATAAAACAATTCGAACATCTAAGAATCCTCTCAAAGTACTAACAATAAAAGAAGAAATTCTGAAACATATGCCAAAAGCAATCCCACTGGAAGAAAACTCAAAAAGACCTATTTATCGGAGGTGCAAAATGTGTTACGAATCGCGAAAACGAAAATCAACGAGAATCATATGTGTTACGTGCGAAGTAGCTTTGTGTGATGATCCATGTTTTTTTGAGTATCATAAAAATAAAAAATATTAATTTTTTAAAACGAAAATTTAAACATTATCTTCGTTAGTTTTTGTACGTTTCATGTATATAAATTAACAATACTAATGTAATTAATATTAAAAAACAAAAATATTCATATTCTAAGTGTTTTTTAATCTTATCCGCTGTTTACACTAATCATAATTGAATTTCTAATTAATGAGTGTTCTTATAAGAAAATTGGAATATTTTTGATGGTTTACATGAAACAAATACTTTTAACATATATGTTTTTATGTAACATTTATAAAACTCATTTACATAAAAAGTGGGTAAAATGCTCAAAAAAATATTGAAAAAATTATTTTAGTATTTTTATATAATTGATATGTATGTATCAATTGATCAATTCAGGGATTTTTTTTAATTATCAACATGTTATAGTTTATTATGCAAAAAATATTAAAGAAAATAATCAATTTCCCAGTGCAAGCTGGGCTTAAAACAATACTAAAAATTCCTTGTACGATTTTCAATTAATGTGATAATGAAGGCTTTGAATAAATCATCTCCTTTATAATGTTCTCGATACATGAACTCATGTAAGTATGGTTCAAATAAACTCTGATTGGTCCTGAATTGTCGCTTTAACATCTTCTTCGATCGTACCAAAAGATTTTCCACATTGTGGGTGCTCATTGATTCATTTGGATCCATGGAGCGGACTACTATCAAGTGCTGATAATTTCCTTTATCTATTTCCTCGATATTTGCATACATTGCCCATCCATCTGAGACAATATGGGTCCCAGGGAGAATATTTTGTTTAATATACAATTTTAAAGTATCTGCCTTACGATCTGGCACCTCTACCAGAAAGCACTTACTGCTCTCTCTTTCTATACCGCCAAATATCCAATGATCCTCTCTGTAGTGGTTTCGGTCATACTTTTGGAGAAAAGTTTTAGATTCGCCAATTTCTACGATGATTGCTTCACCATTATCACTAGTCCCACCAATTCCCTTGTGATTATTCACCCATTCTGTGCATTCATTCCGTATTGAACTACACCAATCGAAGACGATTTTTGTGTGCACACCAGATTCACGAGCCATTCGCTTCTGGGGATCACCCCAGCACCAAGTTAATATGAGGATCAGAATCTGTTGTATTTCGAGATGACTCTGTGAGAAAAATGAATTTTCACGCACAGACTTCTTGGTTCGGCATATTGGGCAACTCCATCTATAACCGTCTTTTCCACTACTATACTTTTGGAATGAACAGGGTTCTTGACAATTATCACAAGTTCTAGTATTTTTTATTAATTGTCGATGAGCACACCATCTTAACACAGAAATGTTGTCGGGGATTTCTAGAAGCAATTTGTTTAGAAGCCAAGTATCTTCATTTCGGATTTCTTCCAAAGTTAAAACATAATCTGAGATTATTGTTGAACATCGTGGTCTTCCTATCATCGTAAGATTAATTGATTTGACAAACTATAAAATAAAAGAAAAAACTAGAATAATGAGGTAATTCTGCATATTTGTATAAAATTCTTGCTAAGAAATTTGTATTTTAATGAATAAAAATACATTAAAGGTACTTAAATTAACAATTCTTAATCTATTTTACACGTAATTTATGCAATATAAGTCATTTAATTAAGTTTCTTAACATTGCTAAAAGTTTGTGTGTATGGATGTTTGTATGTTTGTACGTGTTGTAAGGCAATTATGTTTTTTCGTTTTTACAAATCATTTTCCATAAAATCTTATAAATGTATACATACAAATAGTCCGGACAGCAGAGTGTTCTGCTGTGCAACGTCTAAACACAAAACTCAATATATTAAAAACTAACAAACATAATTTACATGCTTAAAATCCATGAATTACACTTAGAATACGTTAATAATCTTAATTTAAACACTCGTAATACATTTTCACTCATGTCAAAATGCGAATTTGACAATAAATCATTTACGCAGCCAAAATGTAGGATTACCGAATAATGCAACGTTACAAATAAACACTGATTATACTGCTTTCGTGCACTAAATTAAAGGTCTCGTAATCTCCCTCTGTCGAGCACACATAGCATTCGATCAAACGTCAAACTGAAAATGAATATATGTATGTGTAAATACAATTTTGCCAACTTAATAATTTGGAACGCTGATTGTTACATATACCATTAGCAGTGCCGATTAGTCTTACATTTCTGTCACTTGTCACTGACAGTGCTTGCTCTTACATAGCCTCGTAGGTTAAATACGTAATATGAATTAAGTGGTTCCTAAAAATTTGCCTAAACGACATTAGAAGATGTAAAAAAATTTTAGGACAATTGGAATACATATTCCGATTAATTCTTTATAATTAATTTTAACCATACTATGTACATATTTCGGAGTTTTTCGCAGGTTGTGTTTTTCCCTCGATCTGTAGAGCTGTGTGTTCTAGTATCATTTGTGCAAAAGCCTGTGAACTGTAAAGTGATAACAAATGGAAAAGTATCGGAGAGGTCTTCAAATAGCAGTGGACGCGAGCAGGCTGTCCATGATGATAAATTAATAAATTATAATTTAATAAAGCTCATCTAATATAAGGATAAGGATTAATGATTAAAAAAATAGAATAAAAAACAGCAGTAAATTATTCTTATTATCTTTATTAAATTGTGACATATTTAAAGATTTGCTTGTAAAATTGCCTTTATATAAAAAGAAAAATAAATTTCCGCAATTTAAATATTATTTTTCATTGTTTGTCCAGGTCATGTGACGAAAAATCCAATACAATACATATTTTGACAATATGTTTCCGTACAATTTTCCTCTTTCGAAATGAATGAATCATTCTAATGTTCAATATCGACGAAAAAAAATATACAAATTAGCTTTTTTATTAATACAACTTTAAATTAAACGCCATTTTTTTTGCTTCAATGTAGGTAAAATAACTTAACAATTTTCTTACCATGGTGAACGTACACTTTAATTACATAAAAACCAAAACCTTTTTATCAAATAAATAAACAAATTATCTCAAAAAGAGGCCAGTGCATTTGCACAACTTCATCCTTTAACTTTAACACTCATCACCAAAAGAGGTCAACAACAAATTTGCAGAATTGCAGAGGAGATGAGCCTTCCTCGAGATTATAGCCATCTTTGCACATTGTCGACACGACCACAATGGTTGTTTGATAACAATCAAACAATCCGAGATTCAAATTTATACCCTCGCGCTCTTTTCCGCACAACTTGACCGAATCAAAGTCAAATCGTTATATGCATCGGCAAAACGAATACTTTCCCGTCGTTGTAAATTGATTTCTTCGACGGGAAATGAGAAAATTGTTCTTGGTAACTGTACGGTTATTATGTAACAGAATTCTTCTAGTGCATGCCAATTTGTAAATTTTATAAGATTCCGTGTTTTCAATAAATGTTACGAACGCATGTTTTAATAAATATAATAATAATCAAATGATTATAGTGCAATTTTAAAGAAACATTGTTATATTTTGTAAAACTGCCTTAAAGTAATAATAATTCGAATGTGAAATTTTGATACAACATTTTCATACTTTAATTATAGAAATACTACATAGAAATAATACATCTTTCGTATTTTTTTTAGTTTTCATTATAATTCAGAAACTTTTTAATTTTGAGTAATCTTTGACGCTTATGTCGATTTTTTAACATCTTTCGCTAAACTTTTTTTCATTTCAAGGATCAGGAAAAGATTACTTCATCAGATAGCAATAAAAATTTGCAATGTTTTTTATTTAAATGATATACATACACTTACCATAGAGCGTTGTCAATTGTTTTAAAAACCATTTTTACTTTTAACAATCACTTGTTAACTCGAAAAATACTTTCAACTTTTTCATTATTATTTATTGAACTTATCTAATAGTTTCTATTCCAATTGAATTCCAAACATTTTAAAAAAAAATTCTATTATAAATTAAGAACAAAAGCTACGCTGATCCTCTACAATCAAAATTTTTACACTTTTGATTACTTTTTTTTAATATATCGAAGGGGAAGCCCACTTTTGATTACTCTGAAAAATAATTAAAATATTATTTAATATGCTCAATCATAAATGTATTAACTAGTCACGCTTCGAAGCATTTGTCATAGAAATATTGTATTCATAACATATGTCTAGAATTGAAGATTTCTTTTTTTAAACAAATTTTATTATTATAGGAAAAATTGTTTGTTTCAAATTATATATATATGTAATATTATTTGAAATCGATGAAATTGGCACCCCTGAGTCATCACACGTGAGTTGCATGTCAGATTCACATAAAAAAATGCCAATTTGAAGGTTGTTAAATTTCATTCACGTGCTACAATAGAACGTTAAAGTATGTATAACATTTTCCGTTCACTGAAAAATTGAAACGACAAATACGAAAAAACCATTAAGTTGTTTATTTTACAACTATAGTCATTTCGCACTATTCAAATATCAATAAATCCGCTACTATATCGTCAAAAAAAAATTGAATATCGTAAAACAATTATCGACGGTGATTTTGAGTGAAAAATTCGCGGAAAATATTTGCGAATAGAAATGCGTAGAATTTCTATTATGCATCGTATAAGCTAAATAAATAATCAAAATTTACAGCTGTCGTTGAAATCATCAGATGTGGCTAACTTAGAAATCGTTTGATAAAAAAAAATATTTATTATAATATTTTTTTAGAAATCTTTAGAAAATGTAAATTTTACGGTGTTCTTTGACGGTTGAATACAGTGAAAATATTCAATTTCATGTGTTCATCTTCCTGGTTACAAAATTTTATTATGTATATCATTTATGTTTTTTTTAATATTATTTTCATTTTTCATTCAATAATTTCAATTTGCGAGTGAATGCCCTTTTCATATTATCAACATTCGTTATATTTGTGATTCAACAAGAATTTTCCGGAAACGATATTGGATTGTAAGGTCAGTGTCTGATATTTAACATTCAAATTCAGCCATTAAATCGTATTCATATCCAATTCGATTTAATATTATATTTTAAATTTTTGTCGACGACCCAAACATCTCTGATGGATTTCTTTATAATTTTTCCCCAATACAATTTTTTCCTTATTCAACAAAACCAAACTAGTTTTTACCAACAAAAAAAAGATAGACCAAATAAATTATTTAATCTATAAATAACCGATACTATCATCATGGATTTGGTTTATAGACAACATAATATCAAATTGAATTTTATAACAAAACCATCATTAAAACAAAGACCTTAACCATTCAAAGTGAACGTACAACGATATCATTGAAAAACTCGCTTTCGAAGGACACCATACCATCTGATCGGACACGATGCACCAACTATTTGCTCCTAAAACTCAGGTCCTCAACCCCTGCATCCTCCACGACCCAATACAGCCTTCTTCAACCATCTGAACATCATTTTCACACACAAACCTGTAAATTGTTGACCGCAACAGTCGCACGACAGCCGCCAACCAGGTCGGACGTGAGCCAATCTAGGACATTTCAATCCGAAAAATTTTTACATACAAAAAAAAACTGTAAACGCTACAATGTTTACATAGTTGTACAAACGCTTCGTTGTTCGAGAACGTCTTTTTCCTGATTTCGCGTGTATTTGAGCGACATCGAAAATGAAAGACGAGTTCAAATGTGAGTATGTTTTCGATTTTGATGTTGAATATTCGCGATTTATTGTCGTTGATTCGATTTTGCGGTTGTTGCTTGGCACTTTCACTTTTGTAAACGTGTTGCTGACGGATTCAACAGTTGGTTTTTTCCTCGGATTATTGTTATGAATGGATGCCGTTCGATTAATTAGTGTATGCTCTCGTAAGCAAGTAAAATGGGAAATTTTTTGCTCTTAATACGCGCTTTAGTAGGTCTTTAGTGTTGAGTTATATGTTGAGTACACGAGATTTTGATTTATCGCGATTTTATGAATGGGTGATGAATTCGTCAAATTTCTTTCGTAGATAATGACAGATTTTGACAACGTGAGCGACAGATAATGAATCGATTGCGTGTTTTTGAATTTGAAAACAATTACATTGTTCGTCTTTGTATTGAACTATGAAAGATTATGGAGATTGTGATCTGTCAATCCGAATTGCATTGGATACGTTCAAAAACAAGATTAAATATTCGCCGGATTCAAATTGTATGTTTTCTTCAAGTTGCTTAATATGATAAAGTGGAACTACCTGTTTCTGAGAATATTTTGCGCAAAAAGTTCACGAGTAAATAAGTAGTTCAGCTACATATAATCTTATATTATAAACTTCAAAGTTGTTTGTTATCTGAACAAGAATATACATCTTATACTAACCGTTAGTTTTTATGAAAAGCTTTTATTTTGTTTATAAACTGTATACATTTTCGACCTACATAAAACATCTGAGGAAATTAAATGAATGGACCCTAAGGACTGTCATGAATAATGAAATCATACAAATACTAATTGAAAATATACATTGTCAAATCGTTACATAAAATAATTTACGATGACCGCTCATATAAAACGCTTGTGAATATTTTTAGAAGATTTTCATAAAACCCATTAAGCTTAAGCTTAACCCATTAAGTTTCCCATGTAAAAATCTAAGTTTCGTATAAAGTTTCCCATATAAAAATCTCTATTAATTAGGGAGTGGAATATTTTAATTAGAAAGGTTTCTTTCGTGGATGAAAGGTCAAAAATGATGAGAGACACTTTAACGAGGTTTCACATTACAGTTTTCCCTTGAGGATTTTCACCCCTTTTTCACTAGAACGGAACATTTATCAAAGTCCTGAAAGCGTTTTATTTTAAATAATAAACCGGTATCGTGTTACACTTATCTCCGGAAAACGAATATTAAACTATTTATTACCAACAAACATCGCTTGCTGAAATGAATCGATACGAATGTTTCTAAACAACTGCCAATTTCCCATTAATATGAAAAACCATGATGTAAATCCACTTAACACCATTAGCATGGATTAAACGACAATGTGATAACATTCCCAAATCGTGCATTAATTTAATCTATGTGTGTAATCGTTAACGAAAATGTCACACTTCGGGAAAACGTTTTATTTCTCATTAAGTCTGTGTTAATTTCGTATTGCTCATACTTAATCGTTTCGATAAAAATTAATAGGTGTTTAACTGGAAAGGTTAAATCGAGTGTGTTAAGAGAACTTGAAATAGTTTGCGATGTCTCATTTAACAATTCTTATTGTAAACATAAGGTGATCATATAAAGATAATTTTGGATGTTAAATGATCTGATTTTATTGATTCTTATGTAATATAACAAAATTATTCATAATTGAATAAAAGTTTGATGTTCCTATTATTTCGGTAAGATAAACTTTATGGAAATTTTATTATAATCTCAAAACGCGGTTTCATGTACATTTTATAGATTATAAAATTTTGAATGTTTGTTTTTATTGTTAGAATAAAAGTGTTATGTTTGCGTGCATAATCGTTACAAATTATTTATTCTGAAAATTGTTTGAAATTTATATTTCACGCTAAGATTTTATTTCAATAAATTTTTCACTTAAGATCAGATTTTCAAAATATTTTTTTCATTGACTTAAAATATTTGTTTCATCTTAAGCTTATTGTTAAATCAGTGTATGTAGTAATTTAAAAGTAAGTATGCATTTTTTAACGATAATTTAAAAAAATTATAGTTATGCAATTCAATCGAAATTAGTATATTTTTTCCGTAATTTTCGAAACATTATTTTTTTGTATCTAAACAATTTTATCGTCTATTGCCGGAAGTTGTGGTTATTTTTATTTTGAATATACAGACGAAAATTTTCTCAAGAAAATTGATTATTATGGAAATAATTACATATTAATATGCTTGTGATAGAAAAAATATAATTCGAAAACTTTATTAGGATGATCGAGAAATTTGTATCAAAATTGTCATAATGTATTTTTAACTAGAAGATTTTCAACTGATATCAATTGAATATTGCAATGACGATGAATTACTTATAGATTGTATTATACTTCATCAATTAATGATTTTCCATTTAATATTCAATTTCAATAAGTAATGCATAGAATATATGCGTTAAGTCAGTATGAAAAAAATATGACAGTACTTGTACAACTTGTATCATAAGTACATTGTTGTTAAATAATAAATTATTATGTTGACAAACTACCAGAGCGTTTAATAATTTTATTTTCGTTTGAAATCATCGGCAATCTGTGATGTTTACGTAACCAATTGGAAGCCAATGGAGATTTTCACTGTTAAATATTTGTCTTTTTTTTCTCATGATTATTTTATAGAACAGTTATTGAATAATTAAAATTTCCGCTAATAGTTTCATGAATCATCAACGCAAATGATAGTTTGAGAAAATGCTAATGAGGAATTCTAAGATTAACTTCAGGTTTTACATATTTTACTTTCTTGAATATACATTGATAACAATTCTATTTAAATACTGAAATAAATCGTAAGCAAAAACCTTAAAGTAGTAAAAAAATATAATACAAACCTTGAAAAGTCCTTTCAATAACGGAAAAGCAGACGTCTTTCATTTCATTCAAATATACTTACAGTTACCCTTGGTATGACCGTTATTTACAATTTAACTATTATCGCTATCTCAATACTGACCATTTCATCTTTATCTTTACAATATAATAATATTTACTAGGGTTCCATTTACAGATTTGAAACTAACATCAAACCGTATAAAAAAATGTCTATTAGTCAACAAATATTTCAAAACTCTTTCGGTAAATAATATGTAGTTCATATTTCAACCTAACTTATCAGTTAACATATTTAAACGTTATCTCGGCTCAATTTAAAAGTACGCATTTCGTTCGTAAATCAAATCCATATTCAATGAATGATAATTACACATAGGGGCGTCTATAATTGACACAATACATTCAATCATTTTCATATTTTTAATATTTAAAACGAATGCACGACTTTCACTATCTTTATGACGTTTTTCTTTGACATCATAATTTGGCACAAGTTTTTTTATGCAGCAATCAAAATATTTACAAATTTTATCATTATCATATGAATGTCCAAACGAGAAAATTTAAATCTTCATTAAAAAACAACTACTCATTTTCATGTGGCACACTTCATACGTTTTCTTAATTTTTACGTTTTTATTACATTTGCGGATTAACATTTTACAATCGGCTGTAAAATGAGGCCTTTGCTACCAGTGCTTGGTCCAATTTGAACGTTTTGATAATGTGACAATGCGATGATGGTCAACAAATTGAATGAATGTCATTCATCTAAACAGCAGTTGTTATTTTATTGTGTTTTGAGCGAAAATTTAAATTTGTCTGTCGGTTTTTTCAACATTGCTCAATTACCAATTGTGAAACACAGTTTCGAATTCACTGCAGAAGTTTGTAAGACTTTTTTTAAATATATATTTTCTAATTTGATTGATTGCCTTCCAATGTTTTTTATCGCTTACTGTTAACAATATTCAGAATTTGTTTCGGTGACTAAAATTTCAAAGGTTTTTGTATTTGATCTGTGTGTGTTTTTTAACGATATGTTGTGAGAATAAAATTATAATATTATTCCGATTCTAATCTGATTCATGAATCTTTCGTATGTTTAAAATGGGAAAAAAGGTTTTAAGCCAATATTTTAAAAATATAAAATCACGTCTTCGAAATTATGTTTCACTTCGATAGAAGATTCTTTTTCACGAAAATATAATTAATTGTTCAATAAAATTGTAATTTATGTAAAATATGCATAAAACTTTGCATCATAAATTTATTATTCTTGATTTTTTCAAATCTTTCGAAACGTTAACTTTTACCAAATCACGATAAATGCATTATTATTACATAATTAAAAATAGTATTGATATGCCTTGTCTCGTTATATTAAATCAATAAATATTAATGCTAATAAATTGAGATTCTTCAACAAAATAAAATAAATGTTAGTGAATTTTATAATTTTATCAATTGATTTGGTTCATACGATCGAAAATGATATAATATTATATTCCAGTTATTAAATAAAAGCAGTTTATATGAACATTATTTTTGTTCAAAGTTTTTATACAAAGAAACAGATGTCGTTATTTTTTAAATATTTTTCTTATGCTATTTTCCATGATAAAAATGACGTTTTTGCTTGATCAAAAAATTCAAAGGTAATAAATTTTCATTAAACAAATTCTATAATACTATAGTTCTTTAAACAAATGTATTTAAATAAAAAATAAGGTCTAAATTATTATAGAATTTATAAATAAATTAAAAATATATAATATTATATTAGCGTAATACTTTGACGTGTGCTTATTTTAAGAACATTCGAGCTATTAATATCGCTTAAGATGAATAGATTTTTCTCAAATAAGATAAATTCATTTATAAATAATTCAATGCACTACACCTAGTATTTTTTTAATTAAATTATACTCATATCTCTTATACCTCAAGTAAAAAAAAACATTATAGGATTGCATCATAAAACAAATATATACTTAACAGTCTGGATTTTACGAAAATTTAAGAATATTTGTATAATCAATTAACATCAGTACTTTTTTTATAAGTAATGTTTATTCATCTTGTTTTCATGATACTAGTTTCAACTAGCTACACGAAATAATGAATTGAGACTGTATTTAACGATTTGTTTCATGTTTATAGAAAAAAAAAATTACAACATAATATAATACATTTAACATACGTACATGGAGGTCAATATGCGACAGTTTGTTGAAAATTTATTGGAACTTATGTATACTGTCGTGTTTCAATATTGACGTTTTTGATAAAACACGTTGCTTTCAAAGGTATTTCAATTGAAAATCTCGTCAATATTTTTATCAAAGTTTTCATTTCACTTCAAAAATCATATGTTTATTTGATTTGTTGATATAATAATGTACATACTCAGATTTATTGTTAAGAAAACAAATTTGAGAGTTTTTTGATTGAATTCAAATCGTTTTCATTTACAACGAATTTCGCATACAATTTGCAAGATTCATTTGAATATGCTAATTAGGTACATATATAAAGTATCTACAAGTATATTATAATAACATCGATAATAATTTTAGGACACTGACTTTATCATGGTCCGTAAATAAGATGGGCAACTTGAAAATGTTCTAAAACATTTTTTTTCGCATAAACATTGAAGGGTATCAAAACAACAAACATTGATAATGAATTCGAATTTTTAATTAAACATCTCATATTATGTCAACGACGACTTCCAATAACAAAATTTTTGAATGTCATATATACAAGTGGCGCGAAAAAAACGTTCACTTGTAGAATGGACATAGCTGTTGGAAAGTTAAAGAATTTAATCAAATTAAAGGTCAGTTAATGAGTGACAAATTCTTTGTGCTAAGCGATTTCAAATAATTTATAGCCGTATAGATAAAAATAAAAATTTTATTCATATAATTTAATTTATTATTACTTTTTATTAGGAATTTAATCGTTTATTATTTTATTTTAATTTAAAGTTGAAGTAATCACTTTTGATAACATATTATAATTGATATTTAACTATATTTTGTTCCAGATTTATAAGATATCCAGTTTTATTAGATAACTAGTATATAGGCCCGATGTTAATAACATCGGGTATTGATTTGTTAAGAAACGGAAAACGATAAAATATGAA
>JAOXNN020198675.1:0-24556 GCA_028571205.2 Hydropsyche betteni | reverse complement strand
TTGATATAGACATTGCCAGATGCAGCCGGCTCAGAGAGAAACACTCTCGCAGTAGTATCCCAAAGTTATGCACTTGGAGTTGACTCGGCTCGAAGCAGTCTAACAACCCAAATCAAAGAACTCATAAGATTACCACTACATGAATACTCAGGAGTGCGGGTGCATTTTGAGGAGCTGTTTAGAGGGAGGAACTCTTACGGGGGGGGGGGGGACTCTGGTCTCGATTCAGTTAACGCATGCATGTCTGTTGGTTGATATTGCTCATCCGACAGGATTAATGGCTGCTGGTTTATTCCAGGGCCGTTCGAAGAGGCTGATGCACAAAAAATCACAAGATGCTCAGAAGAACTAGGGGAGCTCTGATATTCTATAAGGTGAGTTCTAAAAAGGACAAAAACTGCAATTAAATTAAGTATGACCTCAAATCCAAATTGACTTCACCACGTTCCCGGACTCCAAGGAGGTCCACATAGTCATACCATAGCCTTTGTCTAGTACCAGAAGCAGGTGCTGTCTAACGCTAGGACGATGGCCCAGAAACTCACTACCCACGGCTACGACCTCGCTTCGGGAGGAACATACAACCATCTGTTCATAATCGATCTGAGAAAAGAGGGAGTTGACTGACTAGGGTAGAACTAATTTGAAATTAAAGCAGTCTACGTTAACAAGTACACAGTCCCTAGACAATAGCGCCCTAGTACTCACGGTCTTCGATTCAAAAGGTACCTTATTTTTGATGTAGCACTACCCTAGCAAGAGGCCTCAAATAGAAATAGATAAAACAAGTGACGTAGTTCCAGCTAATCAAAGCATGCATTGAAGAAGTAGGCTGCCGGCAACTCCGAATATTCTGGCCTACAACTCTGCACCCCTCCAACACAACCTACGCTGTCAACGTCCCCTATTCTAATAAGACTAGCATTCTGCTGAGTGGTTCTAGCTTAATTCTGTCCAATATCATTAATGAATCTAAACCTGGCGTCACCCCAGTCAAGCCCAGCTAACACAAATAAACCATCTTCAACGACTATAGTACTTCAGCTTTACCAATAGGAAACATATCCAGAGCCCCCTGTCTTACTTCATAAATTCATCACCAAATACTCCAACAAGATGATTTACGCTACGATAATCATCCAGCTCAAAGTCATTATCGGAAACATTTCCAGGTATATCAACCACGAAGGCACTAAGAAAGACTTCGCCTATTCGATATAATTCTGGGAGGATAACTAGGTCGACTGGCAGAACAAAAGACTCATTCTTTTCTGTGGCACCGGATGGAGAGCAGCCGAAGCATTCATCTCCGGAGTCGACTACGGGCTTACAAACCTATCAGTGTTTTCTGGTATTAGAGACTGGATAGAGTCTGAGCTACCAACCAGTTCTTCCCCCTCATCCTGGCATGTGTACCGATATAATAATAATACCTTATGGCTGAAGAACTCTGTAAGAACACTGATAACTTCCTCAATCCAAACTGCCTATAATAAATTCAGAACGAGGCCTTTCTCTACGGTCGTACCCTACCCTAGTTAGAGCTGTAAGTACAAGGTTACGGTTCCTTCAAACAGATCGAACTACAAAGAAGGTTTATCACAGCTTTCGACTGCTATCTGAGTGTGAGTGTGTTCGCGTAGCTGAAGTTCCTAAGAGTGGTTGTGTGTGGCTTCACGAAGGCCTAGATATTCGAAAGGGGAGTTACAATCATCTGGAGCATCTGCTAGATCTTCTCATCGAAGTGCAAATCCCTCCTTAAGATCCACATCAACTTCACCATCTTCCTGATTGGCACTAAAAGGGACTCCAGAGGTTCAGCTGCTGGAGATTAGCCTCTGCTGAGACAACCGGATCCCAAAGGCAAGTAAAAGTTGAAGGAGTACCAGAAAGAGAAACAGAAGTACAGGAAGGAGCCAAGGAAGTTCAGGAAAGGAGTGCCTCAATCTGCGTTAGACTAAGCAGTTGGAACGAGGCTTTGGTATGAAGGGCTGAAGAAGGTGGTGGGCAACCTTATAAAGGCTGGCAGTTATGAGAAAGGTCTGGTGCATAGTTTGAAGCCGAAGATAGTAAAGAGTTCAAGTTTATCTTTTTGGTGTGATGGATGAGTGGCAGCAGGTTGTGACTGAGAGCTATGTTGTTGAAGCGGCAATAATTCTTTGTTATAAAACATGTAAAGGGAACTACCGCCAGAATCAGACGCATACGCCGAAATGAATAGCAGCTTGCCCAAAGAGTCCCCGTGGAGCCTACATTCAGTCTTAGAGTACGACAGCCCCACTAATATTTGCGACGATGAGATAATCAGACTGCAGAACCAAGTGCAGCATATGTCCATCAAAGCCTAGCTGCCAAGTCTGTAGCAGATGTCTGTCATTTCCACCATGCTGACCTCTCTCAGGATATTCTAGATCGGTATTAGACTCCTCATTTAGGACAACCTTCCCTTCCGAAATAGAAGTCCCAACAATGTTTGAGTAAGGGTCCTACAATCGATAAACCTAGGTGGAGAGGCACTGCGTACTTGGCTAGGATGGAAGGACTCGTCGAACTACGTCTCAACAACTATGCGAAGTGCGCTATGAGCATTGGGGAATTAGGGGCGTTGTAACTTTCTCGACTAACCAACTTAAAGGTTCTCTGCCTAAGTAGCCCTCCCGTGACTTAGAATACAACCAGATCCGATATGAGGGTGCAGCCTACATTTCAATGCTGCCCAACCTCGAGTTCTTGGATGTCAGTTGCAACTTTATTGGTCCTCAGGGAGCAGCTCACATCAAGAAGCTGAAGTTACACACCCTTTTCATCGGTAGTTGTTTTATGAATAAGTTCTAAACTAGTTAAAAGACAACGGGGCTTTTTAAATCTCACAGATGGCCACTGTAGAATGTCTCAGAATCGGTAAGATCTATCGTTGACCTAGGGATAAACTATTTATCGACAGTCGGAGCATTCCACCTCTCCAAAATGACCAACCTGCGCTAGTTATAAATATGTACCAATTCAAATACATAGCACATTGTTGGATTTAGGACTCCGGACTGAATGCTCTTTACGGCCTGGTTAACCTTCGAGAACTGATCTGTCGTATTTTAGGATCTTATTGCAGGCAATAACAGGTTGAATATTCCTCTGTCGCTGCCTTCCATTATGAATATGAAAAAGTTGACCTTACTTCAACTGTGTAAAATCTCACTTTTACATAGAGTAGCCTTATTGGTTGTAGACGACATTGCAAACCAGAGTGCCGCCACATTTGGCTGGCAGACCAATCGAATACGAGAGACTGACCGCACTAAAGACACTTATTGTGAGTATTGATGTTGTCAAGTAGACGGCTACTCCATCAACTCCGAGGCGATTCTCCTCCTAACTAAGTTTGTCCACTTGGAAGCCTTGAAGGCTCGTAAGTTGCTTCTAAATCAGAGTCCTGCGGGATTTGTGACAAGACAGTCTTAAATTTAGCCAGACTAAAAAAGCTTACATGGCTGTGCCTGACCAACAATATAGATAACAAACAAATAGATCTCTTTAACGTAATATCACCCGAGTGCTTGACATAACTGCGTGCCGGACTTCCGAATACTCTGGTGTAGTATTGATTATGTTGCACAGACAGTCATTGAGTTATTATTTGAAATTAAAATCACCCACAAGCGTTGAATGCCTTTTTAATTTACTGAGTGCAAACGGACTGACACTCGACACTGCATTAATTTATCAAAAATAACGTGTTGTAAGGAGGAGAGTGAAAATGAGAGGACAGACATTATCGCTCACGAAAACCAACGCGAAGTTGGTCTGAAGTTGGTCTGAAGTGCGATGCTCTTGATATAGACATTGCCAGATGCAGCCGGCTCAGAGAGAAACACTCTCGCAGTAGTATCCCAAAGTTATGCACTTGGTGTAAGCAATTTTACAACCCACGTACAAGTGATTTCATTTAGCGAGTACTCTACTCAGAGCCATTCTACGGCAACCTCTGGTGCTTCCTGAAACCACACGAAGCTACCACCAGTTATAGAACACTAAACACTTATACTATTTAAGCAGTTCGACCTAACCCACAACCCAAATTGACGAGCCCTCTAGCACTTCTGTCTCTAAACGCTGGACAAAACCAACCTGACAAAATAGACTCACCCACCGATGGACTCTCAAGAGCTCGAGTCCAACAATTTGACTATGCAGCAGCCCAAAGGATACCTCATACCCCACATAGATCTCTGATCCTTCTTTACCACTACAAATAATTTGTTAGCCAGACATCAAGAACAAATTTAACAACCCGCATTTCGCGTTGAAGAGTAGGGGTGCCACATCTGGAACGCCAAATGGATGATGAAACTGGTAACTTTAATATTATAATTGAAAACTTTTGAATGCATCCTTTATCCGGTCTGTGTTGCTTCCCAGGCACTAGTCAGGCAGTTAGTGCAGCTTCTACTCTTTGAATACCATCCCGAACGATCGTACATTCACTTGCTGGCCATTGCAGAAACCAGTGCCTATCTTATCCTTCATAACAATTATATATAATTATGCCCTTGGGTTGAAAACAGTGTCGCATATTTAGTTATAGTGAAGGTACGAAATCACTTAAGCCAGTTGTAGACCAGACGCGGCACGAACACCTTGGTTTTTACTCCTAGACGTACTCCATAAGGCTGGGTCAGCGCTGGTGACTTGCGCAGGCTGATTTAGGAAGTGTCGGCGAACTACCCAGAGTGCACAGGTTTCAGTAGGACTTGGGATAGCTATTTATCTCTACAATTTTACTGAATAGTCGAAGCCGCTACCTTCTCGTCGATCGTATCGAGCTCAAAAATAGGTATTAAGCCGAAATCTCCGATGAGTAGTTGCGCCCTCATAATATCGGAAGTGGAGAGCTAAAGGCAACTACTCCAAACAGACGAAGTAAAGAACCAGCAAACAAGTAACATTCTGCTCGGCTGGAGAGGCATGCTATGGCAGCTGGAGCTCTCCAAGTCGCCAGAAGAGGCTGTGTCGCTTCGAGCACGACAGGATGGATATCCCCGAAATGCAGAAGGAAGAACAAGAGAACTCTGGGTAGCCGTTCCAGTGATACTCGCCTTAGCTTGTGCTCCTGACAGTATTAGCGCCAGCAGTTGTAAGCGAGACTCCAGTTTTAATGCCTTCCATATTCCAGTCGGTAAATACCATCATACACTCGCTCCTTCTTGCGAGCTGGAGTGTAACTTGGTCCACCTGGTCGATATCTCTCCATAGCTTCTTCGTACTCCAGTCGCAGATCGATGTTGAGGCTCCTGTCTACTCTAATTATTGCACTATCGGCTAATTATTATGAGAATCTCCTCAATTAATCGGGGGGAGGCTCATACTATAAAGCCCCCCGCCCGAATAGCTCTATAATTTAACAATTGGAGAGTACGATGGAGACCCCAGAGAAAATGACAATAATTTACAACGAGCAGACACACAAAGATGCCTGCACCATCAAGTCACTACTGGAGAAGACCCAAAAGATACAGGTAGAGATAATAAATGCCTAATCCTATAAACGGATTACAGAAGGTATTAAAAATCTTTTAATAGAATGTCAGGGGGTTGCTAAAGACATCAGCACGTAAATAAAGGGCCTGTGCGAGTAGCTGGCTAGCTCAACGACCTTCCTATCTAAGGTCTCCCAATCTCTACGAGGAATCACATTAGAGGGTAATGGCCAACAGCTTCTGACGATCACTCATTCGACAGTCGATTAACAGAGAGTGAGGCTTCAGAGGGAGATTGCCTACTTAGTCAAGGATATGGTAGCTCAATTGTCTACTCAAACATAAGACTTTTGCTTGACTATCGAAAGGATTGTGATGGGAGATTGTCAACCGACGATGTGGAACAATCATCTGAATTAACACCAAAAGGACATCGAAAAGTTGATGAATAGCACGGCAGTGCTATTGTAGAACCAACTGTCCGTTATCTCTTGTATTTCCTCGAAACACACCCTCACACAAATCTGTCTTAATGCCAAAGAACAGTCGGCGAGATTTATACGAAGCACCCAAAAGTTGAAATACGAAATGGAAAAAGAGCTGCAAATTCAGATGGCCTTTCTTGGTGGAACGTTATACACTCTGTAAGGAATCACTGTCGAGGGTGAGCAACCGCTTTTGCTGGAGACCTGTGCCAGTATAAGGCAGCACCTGCAAAAAACTTTTAAAGTTGACTTGATTCCGTGATTGTTCTGTTCATTTTTGCATACTACTTTCGGAAAGGGTTTCGTGGCTTGAGTAATTTAGGATTTAATATTGGTTTAAGCTATCAAGTTTTAAGTTGGAAATTACAGATGAATACGAGATCTAGCGATTGCCCTATCTGTCTCGTTAATTATAACTCTGATGAGCATTTTCCCATGATCGTTGGTAAATGTGGGCATACTATCTGCCTCCTCTGCGTCAAGGCTCTGGCTACTTGCCCACTATGCACCATATAAATAGATCAGAGCAACCTCATCCGGAACTACGCAGTCATTAACCTTATTGATGAGTATAAGTCTTTCAAGCGGGCTGAGAAGCCGCAAAACGTATTACAAGCAAGGATTTTTTCTGAGGAATAAAAGAATCGACTATCAATATCTCGATACTAAGGCTACGAATAGGATGAGAAGTACCCAATAGATTCTCCTAAGTTCATGGGTCGGAAGTAAGATGCCCTGCCAAGCCCATCTATGAATAAATCCTTCAGAACTAGATTTATTAACAACAGACCCAAACGGCAAAGAATTGAGGAACCACTCTAGAAGTTACCAAGATAGACCTGTCCGAATAGACATCCACTAAGCTTCTACAAGCTATCTCCAGGAATAAGTTGGTGCCATATCTGCAAACGACCAATCACAGGTAGATTCGCCGGTTGCAAAATCTGCGACTTCAACATTTGCTGCCAGATAGGCGATAAATTCGATTTTTAAGAACATTTTTGCAGTAATCAGCATTAGTTGGGCTTCAATGAACATCCAAACGATGAAGTGGAATGTTGGCTATGTCGTGAGTAATCCAATTGGATTTGCAGAAAGAGCAAGTGCCCTTACAATTATTGTCAATCATGCATATTGAAAGTTCCGAACAATCCATAGTAGATCATAAAAATGCGTAGAATAGCTTTAATTGGTTAGAAATTAGGCCACTGGCCGGGAGTGATGAGCTTGCATGCCCAAGCAGAGTAATCCAGAAGCTTTCGGAGAGGGTGATTCAATTGGAAGTTATATTAACACATGTAATACTTAATATGTTAAATATCATCGATATTCTGCAACAATAAATATTATTTTGGGTGTACTCAGCTTCGTAGCGGCCGAAATATTTTAGTGTCTTCGAACTCGGTGCGTTATTTGGGACTCTAACTCTAAAAATAAGATATTCTTTTGTTAGCTAATAGATCCCTAACTTGGCACTTGCTTTTCAGTCTCCTGACCAATTTGTATCTGGAGGGGAAGGATGAACCCTAAAAATACTGAAATGCTTTATCGTCCGCAATTTAATTATTAGTTCTATGTGGTTGGTCAGTAGGCTGTTGTCGGTAGTTGCTGTGCGTTGAGAATAGGCGATCATTGGTGACCGCTTTTTGTTCCTATGTTGTTTGGATCGCCAAAGATGCTCTTTTGTCATGTATTATCTTATACGTTGAGGATGGCTTTCTATGGTTGAAGTATTCTTCTATTGTTCTACGCTTAATTTGCGGGGGACTGAGCACAATATCCAGCTTATGGGCATGGTTTTCCAGAAGGCGATCCCTGAAATTTCGTTTATTTAACACTTTCATCAGCTTTTTTGGCTGTCCTTTCAATTTGGAAGAAGCGTAATTGTCTTATTTTCCATCCGAGAGTTTCTGCTTGGTTTCATAGTTCTTCAAATTGATGAACAGACTATTCAGGATGTTGGAACTATGCGCTTCCTACTCACTCTCCCAGCCCTGCAGATAGCTATCTTTCTACTATTTGATAATTGCTTTCCCGACTGTGATAGAGTACCGACTTTCACAAGGCTTCAAGCTTTTGTTGGTTCCAATTGAGACATGTTTCGAATGTCCACTCCCTGGTAAAGATCGCCTGGCAGCGAATCTGATCTCCTTAATATATTAATTCATAAACTAGCAGAAATTAGAGGAATCATCTCCTAAATGGAATAAAGATGCTGATCTTCGACTGTTCGTTTCCACCTACGTTTCGATTCACCGGGATAGTCCTAAACGACTGGTTCACTGCGACATTGCTGACGATTGGAACATTTGGCTTTAGTTGCTTCCTTGAGGGTTGGTTGTTAATGGGTGTTACGGGTGTGGGGGCTTTCTGTGGGGATAAGAACACCTTGCGAGATAGTTTATTATTTGTAAGTGGCTGGGTGATCTTCACGACGTTCATGGGGAGGCTAGACCCTCTTGGCTCGATCGTGCTAAGTGCCTTATGATTATTCCTTTCAACTTGAGAAATAGCAGGGACTTATGAAGCACTTTGTTGGTTAATTACAAGAGAATGGTTGCTGATTATTTGTATGGACTTCTACTGGTTAATGTTTGGCGGGGCAGTCTTTCTTCTATCACTATTTAGTGCCATGGTTAAAGCTTTTAGTTGGTTTTGAGCTAGTGAAGGGTTTGTGTTTATTCTGGGGATGCTGGTTAGAGGCTTTTTAGGGGGCTCCCCAAATGCGAATGCATAAATGTGTTTTGGAATCACTTTCTCGACTCCTCTGAAAAATGGATGAGCCAGCATGTCCTTCGCTGTGATTCTTTTTTCTGGGTCCAACTGTAACATCCTTTCCATTAAGTCCTTAAATTCAGGAGTTGCCCTTTCTATCATACAACTCACACCTTTGCGTTACTGGTGCTCGAATGTGACATTTTTCCTCTGAAGTTCTTTAAACCCATCAGGCCAGTTAGTAGGTGAGGGCGAACCCAACAAACTAAACAACTTGGATAGTTGATCTATTGTATCAGATCCAGGGAACAAGGGCGTCTGATTGAACAATTCGATAGCTACACAGCCCAAAGCGAATATATCGATAGCTACCGTCGATTTCTGCAGACCGATCAGATTTTCAGGTGATCTGTACCATCTGGTAGCTACGTAATCTGTCTTCGCTTATTCCTCCTCTTTGGCAAGTCCAAAGTCGATAAGTTTAACGAGTGCTGTATGAGAATACAGTTACCGGTTTACCTATTGATCATGATGTTTTAAGGCTTGATATCTCGGTGGATTATTCGCTTCAGATGCAGATATTCAAGTCCCAAGGCACACTGGAACAGCATACAACGTAACTGATGCTCATTTATGCCCAGTCTAGATGTGGTATACAGTTCCAGGAGATTCTCCTCCATATACTCGAAAACCACCCGGATGCAGGATGGTGTACGGTCAACGTGCAACATTTTGATGATAGTGGGGTGATCCAACCCCGAAAGAATTTGCAGCTATTTCATTAGCAATCGCTGCACTTCCTCAGAAAAATTCAGGTCCTTCACTGCCACCATCTGCCCACTAGCTTTATCCCTCGCCTTATATACCTGACTAAAATGGCCTCTGCCCGCCTATTCCAGTATCTAGTACTTCTACATTTAAATCACTATATTAATTTCAACGAAGTTGTCGCTTACACTCCATACCTTCCCCCACCCTACTCCCCCGAACACTAACAACCTACTTGAAAAGGGAAGGTTTACCGGTCGAATTCTTGAAAGCACTGTCTATGCTTCTCTTATTGCCAACGTTTGAATCGTTTTATTGGGTGAGTAGAAGGCTTTTTTGGAGGGTGATGGGTTCCTGAGTTAGTGTTAGATTCTGTTTCCTAACTCTGGATCTCTGTGTTTGAGACTGGTCGTTGGAAAGGAAGTCTTCTAGAATTCTACTGCGAGTGATATCATTCTCTCTAATTTCGTGTAGTTGACGCTTGAGCTTGATAGACTAATTTTTGAAGTTCTTCTGTTGCTATTTGAGCTTCTCCTCCAATCCTTTATTTTATAAATCAAAGCTTAAGATATGATGTTTAGCCTCAGAAAGTAGTTTCTGTAGTTGAATCTTCTAGTCAGTTATCTATTGTATGGAGTGTTCCATTGATTATAACTTCAGCTTATAACCTGATAGCTCTCGTAAGCTCTATTTATGCTCCTTATCCTTGGCTGTAAATTTGTCCTTCTACTATGCTAGTTTAGTTGTAAGTTGCTTAATTTGATTCTGTACCCTCTGTCTCTATTCTTTCCTCTGTAATTCATTTTCGCTTGTCACCATTTCAATGCGATGCTTCAACCCAGTGTTCTATTTTTGCAGTTGAGTACACTCCTTCTTTAGTGCCTACATCTCGAAATTGAGGCTACTGACTACTGTCTGGTGAGATTTTCTTTAGAATTACAGCGAAATATCATGTTCCTACTTCAACTAGCCGATACATTTGTTTAGTTGCTGAGCTAACTCCTTATTGATGTTTTATAAACTGGCTATCCTGGAGCTATTGTTGGTACACTAACATTCAATTTTAGTAGATTGCTCTGAGTGGCTCAAAGTTATATCTGTGTACTGCTTGTTGTAGTGTAGCTATATGCGAATTTACTCCACCTCCTGTGTAAGTTTCTGTATAACTGATCTCTTCCTGTTTATCTCTACTCCAGCTTCCGCTAGCTCCTTCTCTAAGTTCTACTTGGCAGTCTAGGCAGATTATGTCCTGCTTTTGGCGAAGTCTAACTTAACATTCAACACTTTGATTTGATCTAATAGCTATTTATGCTGGCGATCCATCTAGGCCTTGCGCTACTACAGCACCAGGCTCTCATAGGTTTTACTCTGTCCCTATGTCATTTGGGTGAGGGCTGTTAAAAGACTTTCATTTATGCGGCGGTAATGATCGCATGAAGCCATTGCCTATTTAGCCAGTTTCTCCTGCCTCTTCAGCCGCTAGTGTAGTTCTTCCTCTGCACAACTAGACCCCCACTCGCTCTGAGTTTCAATTATGCTATCTTTCCACTGATTCGGCAGCATTCGAAATATAACAGCACTTTTAATCATAAATATCGAACACCACTTATTTGCTACAAGGCACTCTGAACTTCAATAATAAATAGGCAACAACCAATTATTAAGCTGAGAAGAAAATATATTTCCATATTCCTATGTTTAAATTGCACTGGCCTTGGATGATTTCAGCAAGGTAAGCCTCATATTAAGACTCAGGATCACCCCCAGAACACAAACCCCACACCGAAAACCGAAGGCAACTAGAACAATCCTGCCATACGCAACAGACATATTCTAATTTGTCGCCAGGAGCACTTATAAAAAATGCCATACAACTCTCATGGATTATCTTAGAGATCCAGTCTCCAAATCGGCAGAGACAGCACCTCCTTCAGCGAGACAGGACTCTACTAGCTACACTGCACCAGGGTTTTGACTACCCGCACGTATTAGTCGCTGGCACCCAGGATGCTCCAGTCAGGGTCGCTCCAGTTGATCTTGCGGCCTGCAACTAGCTCGTAGGCGATGCCTCCTGCCGACCTGATGTCGATGTGGCTGCTGTTCTTAAGTCCCAGCTTCGCAGAGCAGAAGTCGTAGAACTTGCACAGGTCGTTGCAGAGCATAACCTTGTCGCTGCTCAGGTAGCAGTGGGTGAGGCCTACGGTTGACAGCCAGAGGACTCCTTACAGAATTCTCTGCAGGTATCTCTTCGCCTCGTTCTCTGTAAGCGGAATGCCCTTCTTGCGTCTGGAGAAAATTAGGTTGGAGAGAGTCGACTAGCCGCCCTCGCATATGATGTAGTATTTGTGCAAATCAGGCACGATCGAGTACAACCCCAACACATATTCCGAAGTGGCAGAGGCATGGAGGCTGAGCTAGCACTGGAGCTCGTCTTTTAGCGCAGGAAGTGATTCCAGGGCCATCCTGTCGATTTCCTTCATCACTACCAACGCGCCAGTCGCCTGATCAACCCCATAGCTCCAGTAACTCAGCTTGCTTATAGATACCACAGGACCCCTCTTTAACAGTCTCAATTACTCGTCCGGCTGTGAATGTATGTTTCCATCGCCCTCGATACTAAACAGCGTCAGGCACTCCTTGGCGTCGATGTTCCTGAACACGTCCTTACACTTCTTCTCGGGAGACTTCGACCCAGGCTAGATTACGCTTACTCGCTCTCGCTCCACACTCTCTCTTCGCAAGTGCAGAGAACTTATCTTGTCGCCCACCGACCTCCTGTAGATGACCTTGGACTGCTCCATGCCGATGTTTGACTTGGAGTTGACACTGTCTTCCTGACTGTTTATGGTGCGAGCGTCCTTAAAATGAAGGGCGAACTTTCTGGAATCTTGCGAGGACTAAATCTCTATGCTCTTTTCGATGCTCTCCAGACTACTGTTGACTGCCTATTTGAGGGGCACAAGCTTGTGGGAACCCCTATTTTTGGTTGCGTGGCTTGGCACTACAATATTGCATCGAGGGCGCTTGAAAGAGGGTAACGGTTTGTGGGGAGACTTGGAGTTACGGTTCATGAGATCGCTCACTGGCGGGGATGAGTCGTGCAGAGTGTTGGGCTGGATATCCTCGCTCTCCGTGGTGAACATTCTGCCGGGTATGGTCAGCATCATGTCTTAGGATACGTTCGAGAAGCTCTTGTTGTCCAACACCTCCACCTTCTATGTGTCGTCACCGGCCAACTCCACAAACTTCAAAAAGTCTCGCTACTTCTTCTGAAACGCCCCCTCTTTGTTCTTTTATTTATGCTAGTTCAGCCTTACCGATGTAAACCTCTATTATTGCATGGCTCCGACTACGCTGTCGAACATCGGGGTCTCCATCTCCGTCGTCTGGTAGAATCCGCTGTACACCAGTTGGTCAGTCACAAGGGCGTTAGAAAAGGTGGCCGTTTTCTATGTAGGTCTCGGACTCGCAGCGTACCTCTCCACGCTCTCATTCTCAGTAGTGGGAGTTGTTTGCACTAGCTGTGGCTTCGCCTTGGCCTTGGTCGTGTGCAGGTTGACCTTGTAGCTGTTCTTGCTAATAGGTGTTTATAAAATGCCCTTGTATGTGGCGCTAGGAGTTTTATCTCTGCGGGTTTCTAAAAAGGCAGGTCTTCTGTAGACTGCGACAGGCGTAACCGATCGCTTGGCCGCTAGGACGATGGGTTCTTTGCAGGTTGTTGCGCAGGAAGTGTTGCTGACGCGATAAGGCAGTCGGATAGACGTAAGGGTCATCATCTGCATCTTGGCCTTCTACTGCAAATGTGACTGTTTAGACATTCCAGACAACTATTTAGGCCTGAAGCAGTCAGCTACGCAGCAGGAGGAGTTCTAGACTGGGAGGGAGCATCTTTATGTAGCCATCGCTTATAGCCAATCGTCAATAATAAAAGTTATTTAGGGGTTCTAGCGCTATCATACATTTGCGGACCTTCGTTAATAGTGAGATAATATATTCAATGTATTTTCTAATAATATTCGAGAAGGTAGAGTGTATATGTAGTATGATAGTAAATATTAATTCTACGGACTTATTGAAAGTTTCAATCAGAAATTACTGTTTTCGGATGGCAATGTTATGTAGCACGTCTAAAGGTAATTAATTGGTCGATGTAATTTTTCAGTGATTTAGAATACTAACAGAATCCAGATATCGCCGGAACGTCCAAATAGCTTCAATGGTTCGGAAGTTTAAAAGGCTCTTAGTTTAGAACAGAATATCACTCATAGTGTACGAGGATGCGTACCAGACTTCTAATTTCCTGAAATAATACTAATTATTATGTTGTATAACAATCGTATAATTATGGAATATCTCAAAGATAGCCCATATAATTGTATGTCTTTGTAATCTATAGAATAATATGTAGCCTAGTAAGTAGACAGTAAAACTGGGAGAGGACATCATCACCCATTACAAACCCTACGTGAACACCAAGACCGTATGGAAGAAGACACCAATAGAGGATTACGAGTTCGAAATGGATGAACGATATGAGATTGTCCGAGTACGTAGGATGTGAGTAAAGCAGTCGGCAAGGGAGCCTACGGGGTAGTGGCAGAAGCTACATACAAAGTCAACAAGGACTCTCAACTGCAAAGCTTCGCCATTAAAAAGATCCAGCTAGCATTCGAACACAAAATCTATACCAGGAGGACTCTCAGAGAACTCAAGCTTCTAAGAACTCTCCGACATAAGAATGTGATGGGTATTGAGACCATCCTCCTGCCGCACTCACGGGAGAACTATGAGAACATGTAGTTAACAGATGAACGCAGATATATTGTGTCCGAACTCATGCAGTACGACCTTGGTAAGATGATCAAGGGAGGGGTTGAACTAAGTGATGCTCACAAACAGTTCATTCTGTACCAGCTGTTGTTAGGTCTGAAGTACATCCATAGCGCCAATGTACTTCATAGGGATCTTGTAAGATGTAGCTAACTCAGAAACCAAGGAATATTCTCATTAATACTGATAGCACCATCAAAATATGCGACTTCGGGTTGGCTCGACTTGCAGTATAACAATCCAAAGCAAAAGCGAACAAAATGACCAACTATGTTGTTACCAGATGGTATAGAGCTCCCGAACTACTGTTTTCAACTGGGGAGTATTCTGGAGGGGTGGATGTTTGGAGTGCTGGGTGCATTTTCGGGGAGATGTATAGAGGGAAGGCACTCTTCCCAGGTAAAGATACATACAACCAAATAAACTAAATACGCGCATACATCTAAACTCCGAAAGGCGATGAGCTTAAGAAATGGCCGTAAGAGGGAAGAGCTCTCCTCATTAAGGGTAAATAGCCGAAACCCTTATAGAGTTTAGTGGGTGATCAGGCATCTCCTGCTGCTATCGATCTCATGAAGAAAATGCTGCAGTTTGACCCAGCTAAGAGAATATCGGTTGATGATGCTCTGAAGCACCCCTATTTCTAGAAGCTGGATAAAACTCATCTGAAAGTATAGACTCGCCCACCGATCGATCCTCATTAGTTTTAGTTTGAGTCCCATAACTTCACTATGCAGCAACTCAAAGGTACCCCATGCTCTACGTAGATCTTGTCTATGAATAGATCTTACTCTATCACTACAAATAGTTTGCTACCCAGTACCACTAGAACATCAAGAACAAAGTCAGCAACCTGTAGTTTGTGCTGAAGAATAGCAATACCTCATTATGGGACGCCAAAACAGACGACGATGATGATTGTTGGTGAAGTAAAACTGGTAAATTAATACTATCATTGAAAACTTCTAAATGAACTATGAGCCATTACATCCTTTATCGTCGGTCTGTGCTGCTTTTCTACAAGGCAGTAGTCGGATAGTTGGTGCAGCTTCCACTCTTTGCATACCATTCCGAACGACCATACGTCTACTTGTTGGCCATTCCAAAAACCCTCCTCAAACATTTAAGGAGCCATAAACCCGAAAGTTCCTGTTTTGCCCTTCCTCCAAAGCTGCCCCTTCATACTCTCTCCGAAATCAATTAGTTTGATGCCAGTGCCCACAATGATTATGTTTTTGGGTTTTATATCGGTGTGGCAGATCTAGTTCTAGTGTAGGTAAGAAATCACTTGAGCCAGTTTGTAGGCCAAACTCAGCAAGGACACCTTAGGCTTTTGCTATTGGAAGTACTCCATAAACACCATATTGTCTTTATGAGACAAGTACTACACTATTCCCTAATGATGGAGAGTTTTGCCTATCAGGTACTCTTTCAACGCCTTCCTAGTGTTCCACTTGTACTCCTTAAGCACCATCTTCTTAAAAGTAGCCTTATCCTCCACCAGATACACATAAGAACTTCCTCCCTCTCCCAGCAAAGACAGCCTATTAAATGTTTATTATTCTTCGATTGTCTGAGATCTCCTCTCCAGAATTCTGGTTCTGAATATGCGGAACTTCCTTTATTTGGCTATGTGCACACCCGAACCCAACCCTACATACTTTTTGGAGAAGGCTGGCTTCAATGCTGTAGATTTGACTGGTGAGTAGATTTTGTAGAGGTTGATTTAGGAGGTGTCAGCGAATTACCCTCCTCCTACAGGTCTCAGGTAGCAGATTGGTTAGTGTTTGGGTTATTTCTACAGCTTCTACTTGAAAAGTCGAAGTCGCTACCTCCCATCCATTGTATCGAGCTTCCTCATAATAAACTAGGTATTAAATAAACATCAAAACCATGTTGTTCACTCACTTTACATCCTTAAAGTCTTTGGCGACCTACTAACACTAGCTGATAAGTCTGCCCATGATTTCAGATAATTATTTGTCGTATCTGGCTGCCTGCTTAGAGTCTTTACTCTTCCTACACTCTCGATCTAGTCTCCAGAACTACTTATTGAACTCTTGAATAAGATTCAACATAGTGCTTTTTACTAGCATATTATGAGCGTTGAGTTGTGCCTGTGTGGAAGTTTGTTCGAGGACTCGTATGTGCTATAATAGGTCCTTCATCTATTTCTTCAACCGTTGGTTCTATCTCTAAAGGTCATACACCTTGTTAAATATACTTTGATGAGCCTGTTCTACAAGCTGCTTCGATCTCGACTCTGACATCCTCATCTATTAAATCTTTTTCTATTTGATATTGAGCTACTCGGATAGTCTGTTCGCTATATCATCCATTATCTATGTTTGAATTGAATAGTCGGCAGTCTGGATGTGCTTCGTTTGTACGTACATCTACATCTTGAGCTAAGCTTCGGTCATCATACCGATTGAATACACTGACTTCTCGTCTGTCTGGAAAGAATAGTCTAACTTTTAGCTTTTCAACAGCTAGCTCTTTAGAAGTGAATTTACGTCATTGAGTTAAGCAACCTTCTCTTCTAGCCTTTCCTTAGCGAAGACAAGAATATGTACCTGTTTGTCTTTTTACCCGCATAGCGTCTACAGTTTGATCTTTTAAGCTCTGTAGATCTCCAGCTGTTAATGTAGCTACTTTAGTTGGTTTGTAAGACTATCTCTGAATGCCAACTAGTTTATGTTGTTAAACTATTCGTTTCTTTCCATTATTAAGGAGAACATGTCACTATCTGAAGCCACGCTATTGGCACTGTAGATGGTTTTAAGCTTAGGTTAACAGGCCTTTATTGGGGATGACTACAACAGTTTAGCCTTTTACGATCGGATTTTCCTCAGCTACAATATTTCCTATCTCAATTTGATAGCCATATCTTCAAGTGAAACCTTCTCTTTCGGCATCGAGCCCATTAAACCCTAGAAAAGTTAGATTAGAAGTTTGTGGAGTTTCGATTGCTAGGTGGGCTGTATGCTTTACAGTTGTTATTAGAGGGAGATGGAGTAAAGGACTAGGTTGTAGATGTTCATAACTATTGCTAATTTAAATCATAGTACACTCTCAATCATTGACTATGCTACAATCTATTATGAATATTCCAGCCAATATTAATTACTAGTATTTATGTTATGAGGGACATGCCTAGTATGCAAATCAATAGGGAATCTAATCGTTTGGTCTGAGTTTTAACAACCCCACAATAATTTCAAACATGATATTTGACAAATGCATTAATAGATATTTGTAGGACTATATAAGGTCTGTGATATCGCGAAATATAAATAAAAATTAATGGTTTAGGCTATTCAGACCCACAGCATTGACATTCTAGACTACAACGACCTCAAAAACAATGCCGACTTCACTAAGGAAATCGAAAGAGCCTATGATAGCCAAGGACACGGTATTCTGTTTGTAAAAAATATACCAGGTTATGAAGAGGCCCGACTCAACCTACTCCCTTTATCTGATAAACTGGCTCACCTGCCCTAAGAGAACCTCAAAAAATTGATGAGACCATAGGTTTATCATTCAAGGGGATGGTCCCATGGAGTGGAGAAATTCCATGGTAAATTTGATACTGGCAAGGGCAGTTTCTACTCCAACTGTGTCCTGGATATTCCTCCCTAACTTACTGAAAAATAAATAGGATTTTACAATGAGCGAGAGTTAAAGATGAGGGTGCCTAATGTCTGGGTCCCTTAGATTCCCGAAATGTACATATTGGTTCACTTAGAGAGAAGTACACTAAGGGAATGGCCAGGATTATGATTGATGTGGGCGCACTTGTTGCTAGACAGATTGATAGGTATGCTCATTCTAAACAAAATTCCTACCCTCAAGGTAAGCTGGAAAATGTGATTACCAATGGAATTGGTCACATTGGTAGGCTGCTGCATTATTTCCCTTTTTAGGCAAAAGAGGGAATTGAGGATGACTGGTGTGGATGGCATAATGATCATGGGGCACTGACCGCTCTCACCTCTTCGATGTACATCGACGACAAAGGAAACCCAGTTCAGTTCAAAGAGACAAAAGGGGGATTATTCGCCAAAAACAGGTTTGCCTAAAAGACTAAGATTTCTATTCCTCAGAATATGTTAGCCTTCCAACTTGGGGAATCGGCCCAAATCATGACAGGAGGGCTTCTGGAAGCCACTCCTCACTGTGTGGTCAGAAGCGACGAACTTGCCGGCAAGAACATTTCTAGGAACACCTTCGCCTTGTTCATGCAACCGAATGAACTCTACAAAATGGATGTCCCCGAAGGAACCGATCCCACCAAAGCTTCCAACAAAGAAGCTCACAAAGTGAAATCCCTAGAATCTCGCTGGGATAACGGAATCCCCTTCAAGGAGTTTCATAACAGAACACTCCAAGGCTACAGCTGATTGATTATTTCGATACATATTTTCAATAATCAAATATCACTTTCGATTGTGTTAATTCACTTTGATGGTTTGGGTGGCTTCGTAGCAATAACCACCTTATCCGGTTTCAATGTTGGCCTCTTAATATTTCCAACAGTCTTCAACTCTATCTGTTGTTTGAGTTCCAATATTTTCTTAGCTTACTCAGCCTTAAATGCATTATGCTACTCTAATTTCCTGAATCAACCTTCAATTACTTTTTAGCTTTGGCATGGGACTGAGCCCTTTTAAGTTATTTCGCCTACTACTATTGTTTTAGTTTAGCCACCTTCTACTCATCAACACGCTTCTCTTCGGAAGACTTCCTCTATCTAAACTTCTGAACCTCCATTTTTCTCTTCATCCTCTCAGCATCCATCTACCTCTGCTTTCGATTGGCTTATTATTTGCGTCGTCTCTATTCAGCCTATTTATTCGCTCTTTATTCGTAAGCTTTTAACTATTTAGCTTTACGGAACTCAGCAGCCAGCAATTTCTTTTCGTTCTCATATTACATGTACCTAGAGTAATGTTAAAGATGCTCCAAAATCTGTATGTTATTTAATCCTAGAATTGAAATACAATCTCTTACTACTCTATCCTCGTTACCTCGGCATCTAGTGTATATCTTGACAAACTATTTATGGTCTGACTCCAACCATTTACCTTTCGCTCCGCCAATTTGTTTTATTTTTTGGTCTAGCTACTCCACTCTCTACATAGGATTGGCATACTGAGTTATTTGAAGGTCTGATTATGCGTACCCTTGCTATTGGTCGTCCATCCGATCAGTGTCCTCCTCTTCCAACTACTATTCAATTTATTCATCGCTATTTCTGAAGGGCTGGTGCTCACCCACCCCAGGTATCCCATCCACTGACAGCTGGATCTCCCTTTAGTAGTATTCCTCCTGCCGATTCATATCATCGAAGGTTTGTACATTCTCCTATCGAAACTGCTCTATGCTCTTCTGCACACTACTCAAACTCTACTTTTCTCAACACTTACCTCCTAATCGAAGTTGATCTTCAGCTACCGAACATTAGCCGTGATGAGGGATATCGATTTATATATGCTTTTCTCCTCCAGCTACAAATCGAAATCCCTCTTATCGAGGACAGTCGTCAGGTTCTTGACTTCAAGCTTTTTGGTTGACTTTTCGGTGAGGGGCATCATCTTCGGGGGATCTAACCTCTGATTAAGGAGCTCCCTGTTGCTACGGTACTCCTCAATAAAGGTTTGAATCGGGTCAGATAAACTATTTGGTTGATCTTCCATAAATAATGCTCACACAGTTATCGAACACCCAGAAGAAGTTCGCATGCAATTTGAATGAGCTTCTACCGTAGGAGAACTCTCACACCCCCAGAGAGTAGATGAATAACGACCAGTACGATGCTTTCATCTTTAAGGATGGGTATACTCAATCCTCCTACACCTTCGACAAACTTAAATAGAGCTGTCGTAAGCAGAAATACTTCACCAAAAGCCACAATTTCAACTATAGTATGAGGCATAACCAGGAGAACAACATTCTATCCATTTTGGAAAATATCAAGAGATATAGAAACAAGGAAATCCTGAGTAAAATCAAAAGGAACAAAACTGCTGCCAAGAAAGAAGAGGTGGTTGAGAGTCGTAAGAAAAGGCCGCAGACTAGGTAGCCTAGTAGTTAGGTATTGGAGTTCGATAAGCAGTTTTTCAGGCAGTATTTGTATAATGGATCTCCCTTCACCCTCAAAGATAAAATAGAGGCTAAGCTTCGAAAATAGCAGATTAACGGCTGTAACCCTCTAACAACCGAGACGGATGAGTCTGACGAGGAGCCACTGCTGCATTAGTAGGCATAAAAGCGGAAATAGTAGCTGAAGAAGGTAATGGACCAGAAGCTGGAAGAAGAGTTCAAACAAAAATATTAGAAATAGTGCAAGAGGATTGAGACTGATCTAAAGGTGAAATTGTGCCAGGTGCCTCGATACCTTATAAGTCCTACTAACGAGTCTCAGGCAGAAGAGTCAGTTAAGAACTTCATTAAAAAGCACTCAACAGCAAACACTTTTAGAACAGGGACTTCAGTGATGATGGCAGAGGATAGAGCTAAACTCCGCAGCTAACTTATGGAACTCACTCAGAATAACACTATGCCTACCCGTTAGAACCTTTGGTTCGCTGAATCCGGTGAATAGAGATCGAAAGTATCGATTAGTGATAGTCGTCGGTTTTTCCAGGTGATTCAGAAGTGCCGTATGTACCAGATCGAATCTCTTCTGAAGATGAGACCTGATCTAATCCACAGTAGAGATATGAAAGGGAATAGCGCCCTTCACTACGCCGCCAAATAGAACGATAGCTAGGTAGTATAAACCCTCATAAAGAAAGGATGCAAGCACAACCGCCGGAACTTCGTAAACAGAGTGTAATTTAGTTTGGTAAGCGCCCAATGGACATCGCTAGGCATTTCTAGAACGAAGAGGTAGTAGAGATCCTTTCAAAGTACTAATAATTGGAATGATGATGTTTATAATGTTTAAAGATGTTCGGAGAGCAGAACTCCCAACCCAATATCAACATTGACATTCGAGACCAATAACAGGAAAAGTATCAGGGGTATGGCAGCGAAAAGCCAGAGTCTAAGGATGGGCTTTCAGGTACCCTCGATGAAGCAGTGGTAAAAACTATCGTACAACTATTCCATATGGTAGAAACGAGACCTCACCATAATCTATTAGAAGATGATCTACGTATTCAAATTGCATGCCGATGACAGCAAACTGGAATAGCTACGACGCAACTGTACCTTCATTGTTGGATGTAGGGGATCTATGGGGGCCACTCATCATTTCGTTGACTATTGCTTCGTTCGTTACTTTCGGATCTTATGGGGATCACCAATAACTCTTTACTAATCTGTTTGTAGTGCTGTGGATAGGTCCGGTTATTATAAGCGCTAATTGCCGACTGTTGGGTGCCAAAATGTAATAATCAACTGATACAGCCAAATGCTCCAATCGATATGCCTGATAATCTACTGCACCTCCCCAATACTGTTCCTGTCCCTACTCGTGTTTATAATAAGAATGATCCATCACTCCTTTGTAGCCAACATGTTTCTATCGATATTTGCTGTAGCTTTTACAGTGAGGGGAGCCAACACCTATTTCAAATCACTGGTAAACCCTGATAAACAGTATCTGATACTGTACCCAGTGCTCCTGTTTTACATATTTTTAGCCACCTACATATCGATGGCATGATACTGTACAAACAAATAAATATATATGATATTGTACAAACACAATAAATACAATGTCAAAATGATCCCAATGGTTTGGTGCAGTAATCTTTTACCAGGTTACCCTTGTACCGGGAACAGACAACCTTTAATAGGTTGGTACGGATGTCAGCCTGTTCCGACTGGGTGTACTTCCCATCAATTTCAATGTAGGGTACCCCATTAACATCCAAAAAGTTAGTCTTTAGAGCGTTCTAAAACTGCCACTCTCTACCCGTGAAACTGTTCGTACACTTCTTCACTGACTGCCAGTCAACTCCAGTAAGCCTGGCGCAACTCTCCCCACTAAATTATGGTAGCTGTACTCTTCATTCCAGTTACGGTTGGAACCACTCATACAGATGATAAATGGATAGGCAACTTTCTGTCTGTCGTACAAATTCAGTACGCAGGTATCGATTATATTCCCCTGGCACTCAGCCTACCCATGCTGGCAGCTGAAGTTGTAGTACTTGCCTACTTTGGTGGCATTGGCAATGCCGAATGGGATGAGTCTTAGATCGAAGATATCCCAGATATCCTGTATTATAATGGAGATACTGGAAGGTTGAGAAGAGGCTTGAGCTGTGACTGCATGAACCTCTTGCAAAATGGACAGAGAGATTAGTAGTAGAGCTCAAGAGTGACTCTATCATCCACTGGTGGAATGTTTATGTCGGTTTATATGGTATCGCATGTTGCATGAGCTAATAGTAACAGGAGAAAGAAGACTGATTTTAACATAATGTACTAATAAACAAGATCCTCTACTTGAAAATTTAAGCCAGTTCGCCGCTGATAATTTATAAACACACTATCACATTGAAATGCTAGAATGCAAATAGCAGAAAACTGCATTTTAATCGTAATATAAATGAGTTAGTTGAGCAGACAGCCTATGATAAAAAATACAAGAAAAGCGCATAGGTATTACTGAAAATTGATGAATATGTTTGCTTTTGTTTAGTTAAAGTGTGAGACCCGCCCGGAATAGGGGAGTCCGCACACAACACAGTGAGACTGGTTAAAACTTGGATAGAAAATTCCATATTTTAATTGAGGAATACATTATTTGCACTTTCTCCTATTATATACA
The DNA here is from genome assembly GCA_028571205.2 of Hydropsyche betteni. Taxonomy (NCBI): domain Eukaryota; kingdom Metazoa; phylum Arthropoda; class Insecta; order Trichoptera; family Hydropsychidae; genus Hydropsyche; species Hydropsyche betteni. The sequence continues at coordinate 1,493 of JAOXNN020198675.1, read as the reverse complement.
CCCTGAGTTCATACTTAATTATGGGTCCATTCATAAAAGCCATTTCGCCAATATCTTATCATACTCACCAATTATGTGCTGGGTGAAACAGGGTAGAAGAAAAGGTATTAAGGACTATCAGGATGTTATGTAGGTTAATCTCTCGATTTGCTTGCGTCCCATTCATTGCATTTACTAACTATACTCATAAGTGCTTCGACGATATGTCCATTTAATCAAATGGAAATCTAGGCTTATATAGGAAAACAGGCAGGTTAATACACAGATACAAGGGCATCGGATTGTAAGTTTGCTTTTACATAAGCCAGCTATTTGTATTTGATCAATGTATTGAAACACAATACCGAATAAGAGAGCATTAGTCAGATGATTGTAGCGATGCCTTGAGGATGGATAGCCAAATAATTTAACATATCAACCAAACAGTTCCAAAATCTAAATAGGAATAGTATCCCAGCAATCTAAACATTAATTTTGTTGTATTTATCGATATTATTTAGTCCAGTATGCCTACTGATGCCTACTGATGCTTACTGATGCTTACTGAAGCCTCATCTACACCTATTCTGTCTCACATTCCAAATACTTTGACTACTGTTTCGGATGACCAGATTCTCAACAGAGTCCTGCCATTATAAACCTATCAATTGGTTAGTTGTTAATACATAAGCTGATACTACTCACATTTGGAATTATAAGAAATAGGTTTTAGAAAAGCCCAAATGAACTCTCTATACTCCACTAAAAACAGAAATCTGAGCCGCAGGAAACAGACTGGACACCAGCTACTGTCCTCTGAAAGTGCTCTCCATCACAACTTCAAATAAAACTATCCAGTTCAAACACATTCCAGAGAACAATCCAAAAAGACCGATAACAAGCACCATAACCCTTCAGAACAGATAAGCCGTTTCCCTACTGGATGCAAAAACTCGATAGATAGGAATGTTTCGAAGACTAAGGAGAAGCGTAGGTTGACTGGCACTCCAGCTACCAAATTCAATCCTTTTACTACGCCTGTTGGAATGCTTTCACCTAGTAGCAGTGGCAACGTAAGTCCTACCAAGCACATTCCTTAAAAATAGATGACGAAAGACTCGTTCAAGTTCATGCAGAAAATAGGATCGGGAGGCTTCGGATAGGTATGGAAGGTGGAGTTTAAAAAGAACTCCAGACCGTACGCTATGAAGGAGATCTCTAAGGCTAAGTATCTTTTATCCTTAATGCAGAGTAATTGTCAAAAAGAGCATCCAGTCGATTCTGAATTAAAAGGAAATTCTGTGCAGTTTGTACAGTCCATTTATTGTCAATATGAAGTGCGCTTTCCAGGATAGAGAGAACTTGTTTCTGGTGCTCGACTACCTCACTGGAGGAGACCTTCGTTACCATTTGTGCGCCAAACCCACGTTCTCTGAGGAATAGTCAAGTAAATCGAATATCACTCAGAGTTTATTATCTCATGTATTGTGCTAGCTCTTGAGTACATTCATGAG
>JAOXNN020198649.1:0-24571 GCA_028571205.2 Hydropsyche betteni | reverse complement strand
CTGTCTGATTTACACATTCAGTAATTTTTAATGCTGTTTAGAGTCTGCAGGCTTATTAACTTCGTTGCCAAACAACCTTTCGAAAAGACCAAATGCTGTCGCTACCACCAGAATGGCCAGCCGATGTCTCCAGAGCGTGTTCGCCAGACCTACGATGCGCTCAAGCAGTTTCTTGAAGGGTGGAAGATCGCTCCTGATCACTTGAGTTTGTACCGCAGCCTGTATGCTGAAGACTACCTGATGGCTGTGCAGTACATGAAGGACATCGCCAAAATAGACGCATTAGAGTACAAGAACTGTCCAGGGTTCGAACTCAAGATGGGGGAGTTGCTGAAAGTTGAGCTTGTGTCTCCTCCTCTCAAGGGACTCTCACAGGTTGACTTCCAGCTGGCCATGAAAATTAACCTGCTCAAACTGGAAGACTACTCATTGATCCTTATTAATGATATGTCGAACTACCGAAAAGAGGTTTCTAAAGTCAAAATGGCTAGGAAGTCTGCCGAGACACAGAAAATGCTGAAGGATTCAGAAGGAGCCAGCAATAGTAAGGAATGATAGTAAACAATGATTGTGTGCTGTATGATCTAATCATTAGGAATAGTTAGAGTTCATTGATAATGCTATTAACTCGTAATTATGTGCTTATGTGGCCAACGTACAAGCCTTTAAAACAAGATGCATCAATCAAGCATTTTCTTACAGGTCTTGTTGAGCCTGTCTATGTTGTTTAAATTCATATCCACCTTCGTACTGATGGTCTCGATCTTCTTTTTCTGTTGGGTGAGCTACGAGTTCATATTCTTCGCTATGTATTTCAGCTCAGAGGCGTTATTTATGATCGCATCTAACATCTAGCCATGAGGGTCTTTCTCCCCTTGCACTGGCGTTTCTCTTTGACTATGGGCGGACTTCTGTTGGAAAAACGCAGAAGGCTAAGGTTTGGCTACTTCGGGAGCTTCAGAGGGCAGTTAGGTAGGGCTATACTTCCACCCCTTGATTTTGTTCTTGAACATCCCCCACCAAGATCCAATAGAGCTCACCAACTTGTTAGATTGCTTCAGCTCCTCGTTGGTCACATCGAGTGTTGCATTTATCCTGTCGAGTTTCTAATCCTGGCGCTTGAGCTCGACGTTGGTATTGTTGCCTATGATCTTCATTTCCTCTGTCTATCTGACCATGCTCATAAGTTTCTAAGTTATTTGCTGCTGTTTAGCTGCAAGTTCCTACTCGAGGGCTCTTTGGCTTGACATTGTTATTATATTCTGACGACAAGATGAACTGTGGTTTATATGTATATAAGTATAAGCTCGGCAATCAACAGTCACTAATTGGCCTTCAGTCGGGACACCTGCTCACCCATCACGTTCTTAAACTTATCGTGTTGCACTTTGAGCTCCTTATCGAGCTCCTCCAAAAATATGTCCTTCTCGGTTTCGAATGTTCTCTCCAGCTGCTCAACCTCGCTCACTGCATTCTGGTCTTTGAGCTAATACCGCCGCTCGATGATAAGACTGTAGACTCGAAGGTCCAGTAGCCTGTCGTAAAGCTCATCGAAAATCTTCTGAAGCTCCTGAGTGCTAACCTACAAAACCATATCCCACTTGGAGAAAAACTGTTTAGCAGTAGGGTTTTTCGATAGGCCGATAGTTTCCTAATGAAGGGAAGAGTTGAGGGTCAGTTCTTCCCTGTTGAGACTGATGGCTGTCTGCACATTCTGGAACAGCTTTTCGTACTATTTGGACACAGCAGCTCCCATATCTGCAAACTTCTAGTACTTGCTATCGACTCGTTTGGTTTTGAAGTAGCTGGACGCCATATTGATAGTTGAGTTGAGGAGACCCTTTTTCTCTCAGTTACCCTCACAAATACTTAGGATGTGCTGATTAGACTGCTTGTAGATCTCGAACTGCTCGTTAGAAGCTATGAAGTTCTAAAGCTCTATGCTCTCCTCCAGCGACGGTAAGTTCAAAAGTTTCTGCAGAAATCTCTCAAGGGAATGCATCCGTTTCCCGATGAACTGCTCTTTATTGAAAATGTTAGTCTTATTAAGAGTTTGGGTTACTTTAGCCTGGATATAGGAGTAGATGGTGTTTTAAGGAAATCCAGGTATTATTGTGCCGGGGTATCTCTATCGGATAATCTACCTAACAGCGCTGTTACCTCAAACAAGAACTCCATGTCGGAGAACCTTCTATAAATGACAGACTTATCGCCCTTCCTATTGACAATATTAATAACATACACATGGACCTCGCTCCCTAGAAACGATTCTTTGCGCGTTTCGAACTAACTGATCTCTACTAAGAACTTGCCAGGCTCTCTGCTGGATTGATTGAAGTTGGAGAGAGAAGGCTCTTTTGTGGTGTCACAACCGATGATGATTATTTACTAGTCTTAGTCACTCATAGGTATATAATATCAATAAATGGGCAACTATGAGATTTATTGTTACCAACCACACACTGTACTCATTATTCTCGACCGACGAACCATGTCGTTGGTAAGGGGAGATTACTTAGTGGTGGGGAACCTGATCTTGTGATCAGTCTGAGGTTTATTGCGTGTAATTCTAAATTTGGTCGGAGTGTATTTGTTGGGTTAGTAAGACACTCTGCGCACAAATGGTGAGTGCATTTAGCTAGTAGCATTGGTCTATGTTTTAATTCTTAGTCCCCGTTTATGAAGTATTTGGGCCTTTTTAGAGTTCAAAAACTTGAAGGGCATGAAAGAGTTCTCAATAGTCTACTGGGTTGTATCTGCAGCAGTGGTTACCTTCACCCTCCTTTTCAACTCTAAATCTTTGTAATACTTGCGTTTTTTAACAGAGTGCACCGGCATGGGGCTGTATAACAGGTTAGCGTATTATTCGAACGATAGCCGGTATACGGGAGACATCACCTGATGCTTCCTTAGAAAGTTGATTAGGGTTTTCTTGTTGTTAGGGCAGCACTCCGACCTGCTTCTCCCGATATCAACCGAAGTATTGAGCATCCGAGGCAGCATACGTATAAAGTTATTAGAGTGATAGAATAATTATCGAATGCTCTATGGCAACGGCAGTTATTTATAGTTCGTCAGAAAGTGGGTGGCTTTATGAAGTGATCAAAATTTGCCAGCTCAGGGCTTTATGCTCCTCACCTTCTTGTAAATAGTCCCTGGATCCACGTTGGTCTTCTTCTGGATCATCAAATCCACCATCTCCAGCTGCAGCTCTACCAGGTTCTTCTTCTTTGGAGGAGATTTCTTACGGTCCAGTTAAAGAGGAGACTTACGATGTGTGGCCTATGAAGGAGTTATTGGCTTGGGCTTACCTATGCGAATGTCATTGCGGATTATAGGAACACTCATCGATTTCTTGCTCTTTGTTGTGCTTAATGGTCGTGTTAAATTAGTTTGTTTTGAAGGAGTGGCGGTATGGGGGTGGATGATCTCTTGCCGAATTCTGGTTAAGGATTTGCATTTCTTTGGTGTTGTTTGTCTTTTTGCAGCGGGAATAGCCTGGTTGGTAGGTATTGTAGGGGGATAATGAACCAGTTTTTACTGGACTGCTGCTGCGTTGATAGGCAGTTCAACTAACGCTTTATCAATCGATTTCGAACGACAGGGTATGTCCAGTCCCTTGCTACTGACATTAGTAGACTATTGGTATCGTTTATCAGCCGTCATGACTCTCTGATAAATTTTAATGGGTTTGTTATCCGTATGAACACCATATATCTTCTATATGGATCTCTCCTTGTCAGCGAGTTTAAGGGGAATAGAACCCATGTACTAAGACATTTTGTAGAGGGATTTGTGTGTTTTAGAGGTGTTAGAGTTAACATTGAGAGAGTGAATACCATTAGGTTTGGTGAGTGATTTAGGTTTATTAGTTTAGAGTATCTCTTTGTAGTCCAGATTGAGAGTATTATATACGTTATTTCTGTTGGTGTACTTAAGCACTAATTTCTTCTTTGGGATCTTATTCATACTTTCCACAAACCCTACCTTCTTTTTATGAAAGTTGGGTCCCGGTTATTAGTGAAGGTCTGCTGTCTTGGACTTTTTCTTTTAGCCGAATATTGCCTTTTTTCTCCAGTTTTAAAAATTTCTTATCCCTGAGTTCTGCAAATATGATGAACCGAGATCTGAGAGTTCCGGCACCCCTTTCACAATATCACTCAGCTTATCATAGACATCTAATAGTGCGACAGACTCCGACTTTTCTATTTGATCGTCTGCTAGAATAAGCCCCTTCTTCTTCTACTCCTCCAGCTGCTGCCTCTCAAAACTCTTCTTAACGTCCATCAGCATAGTCGAGTACCTGGATTTCTTTACAAAACTGCTATGCTACTCCAGACTATTGTAACTATCTCGCATGGAGGGGCTGTATTCCTCGTGGAGAAGCTTTTTGACCTGCTTGTACTAGAGTTTGCGCCTTTCGTCGTAGTGATCGCAGAGAATACGCTCCACTGAAAATGCGTGGATCCTCGGTACATCCCGATGGAACTTGTAATACTAGCCTAGTGCCGTTATCTTCCTGTTGTACTCTGTTTCAGCATACTCTCGCTTCAGAAACTCGTCCTACTCGGCCAGCACTAGCATCTAAAGGTACTTAACGTTGGGTTCGCAGAGCCTATCGTCGACGATATCGTTGATGTCCTTCACGTAGTACATCTATTGGCCATTAGAGTGTTTTTAGGAGAGGGCGGTGGAGATCATCATTGGGAAGCACAGGTTGTCCTAGTCGCAGAACATGCACCCTTCAAGGCTCTGTTCCTCATAGCCGGACACTGATAGGCTGACTTGATTTAATGCCATAACTATTAAAATACTTCAATTACTCTCCAATAAACCCTCAACCTAATATGCTCCACCCTCAATAAAATCGTAATTAATCTTTCGATTCTCTTCAGCTTTGTAAAATATGTAGAATATGTTCTACCGTTTAAAGTGACTTCTGACAGATTAATTAACTTGAATCTTTGGTCTAACCCTACTAGTGTCGTTAGTAGTTTACTGCTCAAACATCCTAATTTAAATTAATTAACCTTTTGAAATGTTTAGTAGTCGGAGCAACCGCAACGAAAACTCAGTAGATCGTAAGCGCCGTTTCAATTATATGTCCAACCTTAAGGCTACTGACCGCATACTGACCCATCGTCCACTCAAAATCGACTATTTGGAGCAGGGGAAGAACCATTACAAAAGTGGGCAGTTATCCCAAGCTGTGTAGGCACTCACCCATGCCCTCATGCACGACGAATTTAATAAAGAGGCCAACTATATGCTGGGGGTCTGCTACCTGTCACTTAACAGATTTCTAAAGGCTAGCAACTGTTTCCAAATCGTCATAGAGCAGGAGCCAGCATACAGAAGAAACCTTTTCCTTTTGTTATCGATCTGCTTTAAAAAGCAGGCTCATCTATAGCAGGCGCTCTCCAGCATTTCTAAAGCATTTGAGCATTTTCCAGAGTACCCTTAGGCCTACGTTTATCGTGCCAAACTATACCTTAAAATGAAGGACTACTAGAAGGCGGAGAAGGACTTCCAAACAGCTAATGCCCTTGAACCTGAGAACACTGGAATATTGCAGAGCTACGGGGATTTACTGAAAATGAAGGGAGACTGTAAGAAAGCAGTGTAGTTTTATTCCCGCTGCCTTAGTCTGTAGCCGGAGAACTGGCCGGTACTGTTAAAGCGTGGGACCACCTACTACGAAGGCAAAGAGTATCGGTTGGCTGATCGCGATCTGTCAGATGTAATAAATCAGAAGCACGGTGGTTCCGACGCCTATTATTTCAAAGGGATGATACTCCTAAAAAACAGTAATCCTCTGCTAATTTAGAAAACTATTCCGATGCCAGCTTATATTTTGCGTAGGCCATCACCTAGAATACCTCATCCAGAGCAGTAAGCAAATCCATATAGGAGCTGGCAATAATTAAGGTGTAGCAGAGAGACTTCTACTAAGCTTATGAGATCCTAAAGAGAAGTCAATTTCTATAGCCTAATGAAACAGTGTTCATCGATAAACTGAAGGTGTTTGTAGAGGGAGCCATATTCCTAATGAAGAGGAAATTCTAATAAGCTGAGTAGCTCTTTAAATCTATCTAAAAGTCATGGTTTACTAATCCTCGCAAAGTACCACTAAGTATATTTAGAATGCTGAGTTTCTACTGCCACTGTTCTATGCCTACCGTGGTTACGGTCATTTCTGTATGGGTAAGCATCAATAAGCTTTCGACAACTACAGTCAGCTGGACCTACCCTTGGAGTAATCAGTCAAATATAACAAAACTATTTGTGAAGGTATCCTCTCCTACAACAACTCTAAAGTAGAATCAGCTATTAACCTATTTTAAAAACTTGTAGAGGAGGGAGTGCCCTGTAAGATGGAGCCTTACTTCTATTTGGGAGTCATATTAATTAGGTAATCACTTACTGGTAGCTCCACTTAGAACATCCTTCGAGCAGTGCAACTCCTCACCGAAGGTATGTAAATTACTTAGCTATCCAATCTGTATTATTACAGAGCGTTAGTTTATCTGTATTTGTCGATGAATGGATAGGCTCTAGAGGACATAGACAAAGCCATTGAGAAGTCATAAGACAACATTCCCAAATACTTCTATATGAGAGGACTCATCTTCGCTATGGAAGGTAACTTCAAACAGGCTATTACCGACCTCAGCACCTGTCTAGGATTGGATGATAACTTCAGTGATGCATACCTAGAGCGAGCCAAATGCCATATGCTGTAGAATGAACTTATTATGGCATACAACGATTTAGAGCAGATACCCGATAACAGGCACTGGTTAGCCATATTCTTCATCCACAACGGTCAGTTCGGTTAAGCTTATTAACTTCTGTAACCTACTGACGAATTGAGGGAACTAGTGGCTTTAAGATTGGGTCGATGGAGTGAAGCTGGAGTTAGTGGCAAACTGTGTAGTTCAGTGCTCAACAACGATGTAAATAGTGTTTAATGTAGATGTCCATATGCTCTTTAATAGATGGAGCCATAAAGAATGGGCTGCCTGTCGGGTACTTCCAACCAGCAGATCTCCTCCAGCTGAGAGCCTATCTAGTATACGATCATAACATCGACTAGGCAATCCAATACTTCAAGTAATCTCTCAATCTGTTGGCAATACCTCCCACCTAATAGCTGTCTCCAGTAGAGTAGGAGTACAACTAGATCAGAATGATACAAGTTAAGTGCAATATCCTGTATGGTTTACTCCAGAAGAAGGTAATTGAGGGATGATTTAGGAGATGAATATGGCAGTGGAACTGCTTATGAGTATGCGCGAGTAGACAGTCTACACTTAACTGAAGATAAAGATGGACGGGCTATTGGCTGCTATCGACAACAAGGAGAAACTTGATAGGGTGAGTCTATTCAACTAGAATGAACTCCTCACTAAATTTACCAGCTAGAAATGTTTCAACCAACTTCAAACTAGGTACAAACTTTACCTAAGTTTTCCACTGTTACCGTTACCCTCAATAGCTACTACTTTTGACTCCAACCTGCTGAGAAAGTTTACTCTAGAGAGTGTAGAAGATAGACCGTAGGCTCCATGGATACGTAGAAGCACCTAGGGCATAATATTTACAGACCAAATCCAAGTGTTCGAGCACCTCCATCTATAAACATCAGTAGGCGATAACAAGTAGGAGAAGGAAGACTAGGAAGAGGAATAGGATTCATCGGATCCAACTGAAAACTCCAATAAATTCTAGAAGTTGAGGGAATAGCTCAGGTTGGATAGAAGGGTGGAGGAACGTCTAAATAAAATAGCTAGACCTTAATGATGTAATAATACTGTAGATTGTATCAGATTAAGAATTTCAGGTTTGTTCGTTGGAGGTAGTTATCGTACATTACTGATAGCTGCCCATCAGTTACTTCCAATAGAAAGTGCTTGCACAAGTACACCAAATCAATGTCGTCTCTGAGAGTCATTAGCACCTGCATAGCACTTTTAAGTTATATGCCAAAATAGCTAGGATTCCATAGGATGTCCCGCAATCCCGCATATTTTTTGGATGGGAACTTGGAGCATATTTATTTAAGCCTATTGTACTAGTTTTCCAATATCTTACGGTATATTGCAGGAAGATGCTTGATTTTGGGTAGCTCCTACTGCATGAGTCCCTCCATAAACTTGTAAATGGATATCTTCACATAGGCTACATCCTCACTATTATTAGGCATCTTCGATATTATACTGTTCAGCACATGCACCTTATTGTGGCAGCTGTAAGGGTTGTGTTTGCTCCTCAATTTGGCGTACTTATTCTCTACCTTGAACTCCAGGAACAAGTTTTCCCAGGTAGTGTTACAGTTAATTAATGAAATGATAGTGTCTGCAAGTTTATTAGGCCGTCTTGTAGTGGGTGGTTATTAAGGGTTGTAGGCAACCCCATGCAGTACCTGATATAGCATCATACCCATCTCCATCATATCAGTTTCAAATACTCCCTCTATATCCAAACTGGGTATCATATCAGCCAACTTTACATTAGAATCCTTATCAAACAGCACATTGCTCTGCTTGATGTTGTTATGCCCAATCCCCATCCAGTAGAAGTAGCTGTAGCATTTCAGTAGATCCTGTAGCAGCTTTCTGGTTTCAATCACATTATTCAAATAGGTCTCCTTAAAATCGTTAAGATTCCACGGTAGGAACTCATATGGCACATAGCATTTGGTGGTGGAGTGAGCCAGAGGGAATATCTGTTGTATGTAGTCAGCCTCCTTCAACTGACTCTGGATTTTGAATGTTTACTAGAGTTTGGGACTGACTGGACCCACTATTATCTTAAACACCAGCACTACCTTCTCTTGCTAAAGGTAGCCACGTCGCACCTCGCCAAGCCTTCCCTTCCCAAGCAGGTTCTTTTCGTCCATAGCAATCAAATACGATTTAACCTTCTTGTAGCTGCACTCCTTTTACATTTAAAATTACCTCTGTTATTATTTCATGGCACAAGATGCCACCAGTAATCAATTATAATTAATGATAAAAATCAGGAGTCACAGCGCTTACAATAACCCACTGCCACCCGGTCGTTCTCTCAAGATTAGCAAACCCTTCTCAGAGTTCTATGAGAGGGAGAAGAGTAAGCCTCGAATCAAGAAGTTGGAGGCGGAAGGCTGCTCAATAGTATCGAAATAAAACAGTTTTGTTAGATTGCACTCCTGGCATAGGTAATATCGGCGTAGAGCACTCCAGGAGGTTAAATATAGGGAACCGATAAGCAAAACGTAACCGACTGAAATGATCGTTGAATCAGGCAGTCCCTGCGAGTACCTGTCGCTGAAGAAAATGCAGATAGAGGTCAGTGGAATCAATTCTAAAAATAGGAGTTTGATAATGAGTTCTGCAGTCCCAGTGATAGATAGTCTCATAAACCCGAAGCGCATAAAGCATCTATTGGATAGAATGAATAAATCTAAAACCAGGCCTACGAGCAAACGGCAGTTCTTTGGGACTAAGGCAAGCTGCTATCAGAGCCGAACCAAAACTTAATAAGCATTTGTATAGAAGCTAAGGAGGTCAAGCATGGGATGCGGCCCCTGGGAGTTCGACAGCTTCTAATATTTCTGATCTCAATCTGATGGTGTGGAACTTAATTATATTTAAACAAACTGCAACTGAATAGAGGTCAACTCTTCATTTTGCATCAAACAGCCTGAGCATGCTCTGCTTGTGCTGTTCGATCAGGTTTTATACGGCTGCTTTGTTAGCAGTTTTCTATTTGCGACCATAATGTTCATGCAGTTTAGTGTAGATCTGCAGCAGTTGGGGGTCATATGTTTAGAATAGCTACTTCCCAGCTGACGAGGTTGCTTAGGCTTCGGTCAGGATCTGGAGACATTTATTGAGAGTTATGTTAGTTGAGGAGAATACCTCAATCCGACTCTCATCATGATGCTAGCTCTTTGCGAAGTCTCTTTCCAGTCTTTAAGATGAAGTCATTTTTTGATTAGATGCTCCCTTAACGGTAAAACTCTGGCAATCCTACCCAAAAAAGTTGTCCTTCTGCACCGAAAATGCAGGTTTAGACTATTACAGATTCTTAAATGAGGGAGGTTCTTAGGGTTCTTTTTTCGATGCAGTTAGCTGTAACGTGTCTAGATTGTTGAAGTTGTTAACTGAGTCGAATATGGTTCGATCCTGGTAGCCCATCTTCTTCTGTAAATTGGAGACATTTTACAGTATCATGTTAACACCAGTGCATACTTGGGAAGGATTGAATGTCTAGGGTTTGCTCTTCTACTTCCCAGGTACAGGAATATCGAAATTAAGGATTCCTCGAGGGCTGAGTTGATTATTGAGGGGAGAGTTACTATCGTATCTACCCTTTACTGGAGCAGAGACATAACCTCGAGGATCAGCAGCTTCAATTACCTTATTAATCATATTGGTTGGCGAGGGTATCTTGATTTAGAAAGGTTCATCTTGCTAACTCAAATTGCTTAACTAAAAAACTTTGCTCTGGCTTGGTTTGATATGTTAAGGTAAAGGCTACACCATCTTTTTGGATTAGGTGATACTAGGGGAGGGGCTTATCACCGGGTCCTGTATCCACATACTACTGTAGATACTTGCCTTGACTAATTTCTAATTGAACAGCGATTTGATCTTCTTAGCTTTCTCCTGGTAGATAATCTTCCAGATCACCAACACTCCACTCTTCCCCACTATCACAACATCTCCCGTTTAGGTGCATATTACATCATTAATCTTCTCCCCTATCTCCTAGGAGCACAGGTACTTACCCTAAGGGCTCCACACGTAAATGGTGTTGGGCATAATATCATTCTTAACTGTTATGATGTATGAAGAGTTTGCTCTAATTAGGTTGGGAGTGTGCAGGCTCACCAGGGCTTTCATTTATACAGGTGGCTTTGTTTTACGTTACATTGGATTGTGAATGTAGAGGGTACTCTTCTCCGTCCAGTAGACTAATTTATCGCAAGACACTAAACAGTTTACATTTGGCTGTTATTTGAGAAGTTTGTTGGCTTACAGTGAGATGATACTTAACTGTCCCTCACCCAGACAGTAGATCTGATTGGAGTTGATGGTCAGTTGCTCAGCGCGGTGCTTTATCTTGTAACTAGGACATTATTAAAGACTCGCCTCTACCACCTGGTATATCCTTACAGTGTTGTCCGCACAACCCAGATAAATTCTATCTTCACTAAGTTCTGCACTGATTAGGTTGAACTCTAGAGAAAATGACTCCTCAAACTGAAAATTGGTGAGCAGGTAGAAATAGAGGCAGTTCTTACTGAAAGCCAACAACCTATGCTGGAAGCACTTTATATGCTAAATTAGATCCTCAGTGTAGATTATTCGGGTAAGGTGCTTGCAGTATGCGTTACGTTTTATCTCTATACTAGATAAATCGATGGTATTTCTAATGTCGAAGCACTGTTAATATAAATGCCATATGCGAACTAAATTAATTGTTAATTACTGGTGGAGTCTCTAGAACTAGTTGCAAAGAAACTGATACCCTCCGATATTTACTCCAAAAGAGAGACACACAGAATTTACTATCGATGCCCTAGAAAAGACTTTTCAGCAACAATCTATTTGGGATTATAGCCCCAAACAAACATAATTTTATTGTCATACAGAGTAACAATGGAGTCAGCTGTCTACCGAATAGCACAACAGTTGGGAAACTTATCGTTTGGGGTCACATCCAGTAAAGCGTACTTCTAAATATTTTACTTTTTGATTGGAGGTGGCTTAGGAAACATATTCACCACAGACATGTTCTAACAGTTAACCACCTTTATTTGTGAATTTCTTCCACCACATAGTACCTCCTTCCCTATTATCTCTATCGTAGCAGCGCCCTACAGGTGCAGGTTGCCTATTCTTACTACCTTTGCATCCTTCACAAGGCAAAGTAGCCCGTTCGTGGTAAGCACAAACGTATACCCATTTTTACTTGCCACTCCCACAAACTATTTGTCTACCAGCTACTTAGAAAGTGTTACATTTTTCTTTTCAGTGAACGATGATGTATTGGTTGCTACTTTTACGCTCAGACCGGTAGAAAAATTCCAAATATTAAGGTGTTGTTCTCCTGCAGTAATTAGGTTACCGTCCTCAGCAAATATCATTTGATTGATGCGTTTAGGCTTGGTTGAAATTTTGTTTTTTACGATCGGTGCAGCTTCCTACCAGATGGTCATCAGGTTCTATTAGGGGCTGGCTGTAACCAAGTACTTGCAATCTGGAGAGTATGCCATCATGCTGACGACACCCTTTTTCCACTCTAGCACTAATAGTGGCTTGTTAATCAGTTTCTTTTCTGTAGAACTGATGTCATAGATATGCGCTTGAAGCCCGCTAGCCACCGCCAATCTTTTCCCATCGGAGCTACAGGCAATAGCTGAGATGTCTGTAGTGGGGTGAGAAACATAGAGTTTTTGTCTCTGGGCACTGAGATCGTAGATGATGACTTCGGAGCCTGCTGTGTAAGCAACATGGTTGCTGAAGGTACATAGTTGCGATTAGGAGGTCGCTGTCAGTCCGATGACTTGTTAGAGTTAGGAAGAGATCTTCAGATTCTCCACTTAGTATTCCATGTGTTTAAAATGTTGAGCTGTAAATAATAGTACGTAGCTGATATTCTCCAATGGTATTTATTATGGTGATAGGAATTAATAAAGAGGATGGAAATTGCAGAAAGATCGTGAGTAAAGTTGATTCATTTCACCATACCGCCTGTGGTCGAGATTTTGCAAAGAGATAATTGATCAATTATTGGAAAACAGTATGTGTTTGTAATCTTCCATAAACATTATCCAATGATTACATTTTCCACTTATAGAAGAAATCCATGCACCTAGTACAATATAACCCACATTAATACAATTTAGTGGTGTTTAATGCTGAATAACTATTTATGTAACTACTCGATCATTAATCCATAAAGAGTGGACTTGACCGGTGCGAGCAAATGATATTAATTGGAATATTCCGAACAATATGCAACGTAATTTACAATAATACGTACAATCATCAGAAATTCCATCAGAATAAAACCCTTGTATCACCTATCCAGTTATAACTATATTGTCATGGGCCAGTTTTCAGCCTTGTTCGTAAAGAACTGGATCCTCTATAAGAGAGGTTGGGTGGGGTCTCTATTCGAAATACTTATCCCCGTACTCTTTTCAGTCTTCATTCTTCTCATCAGAAGACTCGCCACAACCACAGATTATCCCTAAACTCAATACGTCAATAGCAATTTGACCTTTGCTATCCCCGACAACGTCAGTATGTATCCCCAAGCCCTTAAGTACCCCATCGTTTACTCAGAAATTGCGTCAACAATAGAGTTAATGGGCTCATAGCTAGGAACGGTCTGGTGGCACTCACCCCAGCAAGCAGTATCCTAATCCAAAGACTTGACGAGCGTCTGACTGCTTTAGGATACTCAACCAGAACATTCAATAGTGATAGTGAAGTCGATGCCCTAGTTCGGAACCAATTTTATGGGATCGACTCCAACTACCCTAGGGTGTGCTTCGGAGTGTCAGTCTAAAGTGGTTCTCCTGACTATAAATACAATCTTAGGTACAACATCACCACTGGATCTTCGGAAGGACCGGGAACATAAGCTCCAGCCACCAGCGATAAATACTTTGAGGCAACTACCCTCTCACAACCGATGGCATCGGGAATGTTGACCGTAAACAATCTCATCCATAACGAAATTTTTAGAATCTAGACGAACGACAACTCTAGTACTCTTCGCATGTCGATTGCACCCATGAAACAAGAAGCATATTACAGCGACCCAATATACACATACCTCGGCAACTCAATGGATATGCTAACACTCTTACCCCTCCTCATAATCTACCTCCGACAGACTTCTTCCATGTTATCAGAAAAATAGAAGAAAATCCGGTAAACCATGAAGATAATGGGAATGACTGACGGCAACTACTACCTAACCTGGTTCATCAGGTACTTCGCAGTGTACTTGGTCGCCCATATCCTATGTAGTCTGATACTGACAAGGGCACTCTCCTACATTAATTTAGGGGTACTTATAATAACGTTCGTTCTTTTCGATATCCTGCTTATTGTGCAGAGCTTCTTCATACAGGTGTTCTTCACTCGAGCCAAAGTGGGCATAGTGATTGCTCTACTGTTCTTCGTCATCCAGTACGTCATTAGTTTCGTTATTAGGAACTCAGATAACCCTTCCTTCCAACAGAACCTCTATGGGTCATTCTCTCCCCACGCTGCCTTCGTCCTGGCTATGCAGATGGTTGTATACACAAGTTCAGTGCAGATAAATCTAGGCTTCGACACCGTCAGCACAGTCTTCAACTACTATTCTATGTCGACTGCATGGGTATCTTTCGTCATCCATATTGGCTTCTGGCTATTGTTGACTCTGTACTTAGAGCAGGTGTTCCCTAATGAGTGGGGAGCTAAGGAGCATCCTCTATTCTGCTTGAAATGGATGTGCAAGAAACCAAGAGAGGAGGTATCCACTGTTCACTAACAATAAAGTGACATGAGGATGGAGAACGTGGAAACTGTTTAGCAGAGGTACAGGGAGATGGAGAAGGATAACGAAGTCATTAAAATATCGAAGCTAAACAAAGCATTCGACAACGGAAGGAAAGCAGTAAAAGACCTCAACCTAACAATTTACAACGATCAGATATTTGTACTATTGGGACACAATGGAGCAGGAAAAACTACTACCATATCTATGCTCACTGGTCTTTTGGAGCCAACGTCCGGAAAGATCGAGGCTCTCGGGTACGACCTCTCCACACAGATGAAGGAAATACGACAGAAAATGGGAGTATGCCCTCAGCACGATACTCTCTACGATGAGCTCACTGTGGAGGAACATCTTAGGCTTTTCGCCACTTTCAAAGGATTAAATGATGAACAGCTCGAGAATTAGGTAACTAAGCTCATCAAGGACGTCGGACTAATGGAGAAGCGAGAATACCTATCAAAAGATTTATCTGGTGGGCAGAAAAGAAGACTATCAGTAGCAATGGCATTTACAGGGGGCTCCAAGCTTATATATCTGGATGAACCTACTTCAGGTATGGATACATCAGCTAGAAGGTATATCTGGGAGATGATGAAAAACTACAAGAACGACCGCATAATCATCCTAACAACCCACTTTATGGATGAAGCCGATTTTCTTGGAGATCGCATCTGTATAATGAACGATGGTAAGTTAGTGTGCTCTGGTTCTACTCTCTTCCTAAAGAACAAGTTTGGAGTCGGTTACAATATCACCATAGTCAAAAAAGATTCTCAGGCAGTGTCCCATCCAATTATCAGCCTGATTTCTAGGCATGTCCCCAACAGCAAAGTAACAACCGACGTATCCTCCTAGGTCACTGTTCAGCTTCCAATGGATGCAGTAGATAAATTTGCCAAGATGTTTGAGGAGTTAGATAGCAAGAAGAAGGAGCTAAATATCGAAAGTTATGGAGTGAGCATAACCACTTTGTAAGAGGTTTTCCTAAAGGTTGCTTAGATTAGAGATCATTCTGAAGAGAAAGAGGAAGATGAGCAGATCGATGGTGGGCTACTAAAATAAAACACCAGTCAAATGACATAAAACATCGTTATTGTCAGAGATTAGAAGGAAATTAAGTTCTTCAGACACTTAAAGGCAACCCTACTGAAGAGAATCCGAGTGACCTACAGAGATTTTAAAACCTTGCTGTATGAACTGATTTTCCCAGTGGTGATCATCTTACTGGCAATGTTCCTTATGAGAGTCAGCTTCATCAAAGATGTACCCTCCCAGACTATAAACTTCGATCTCTATGCTAAGGATGGCTTGCCTATGACAATACCTATAGGAGGCAACGATACAAATGTGACTCAATTAGTAACAAAAATAAATGCTGGTTTCAGTGGAAAAGTCAATGCTTTAGTTAATACAACACCGACAACGGTAGAAGCGTTTGATGCTAGTACGCTATTCCCCATCAAAAAAGGAGGAAGTCTTAAAGCAGGTGTATATCTCCAAGTCTCGCCCAGCACTTCAATCTACTCTTACTTCGCACTAATCAATACACGTTGCAGAGCAACTGTATTACTGATTCCTAATATGGTAGCCCAGTCACTCATTAACACCAAAATCGTTACCCCCATCACAATAAGCACCACAAACAGCCCACTCCCGAGAACCTACCAAAACCTACAGGTAAACAACACAATATCAGGATTCCTAGGAGCTTTTATATTCTCCATCGCTCTAGCCTTCAAGTTCGCCTCCATCATAGCATTCGTCGTCAAATAGAGAGAGGACAAGTGTAAGCATCAACAGATAGTCTCAGGTATGAGCATCTACTCCTATTGGTTCGGAAACTTCATATTTGACTTTGTGCTGTACCTTGTGGTCGGCTTCTTTGCTGCTGGTATGTGCATGGCATTCGAAATCAAAAGTCTTATAGATGGAGATGCTCTAACAGCTACCTGGTTACTGTTCTTCTTGTATGGGTTTGCTAACATCCCATTCAGTTATATAGTGTCATTCCTATTCACAGACTATGGGAGCTCGCAGACAGCATTCTACTTCTTCAACTTTGTGGCAGGTGGACTACTTACTGTTATTATTCTGGTTCTACGGATGATTGGAGATGTGGCTGGTTCAGTGGCTAGAGGGCTTGCATGGATATTAAGGTTAATACCTGCTTTTGCCTTCGGGGAGGGACTCACCAATTAGGGCAGTCTAACACTTATTTCGTTCACTTAGAACGGTGGTAAAAGCCTTTCCGTTTTCGATCCCCAGATAGTACTGTCCCAAATTTTATATCTGGCAGCCTAGGTAATTCTCTTCTTCGTAATTCTGTTCGTGATTGAGTACCTCATAAACAACGAGCCATTCATGAGATTCTTCTCTAAAGAGTCTAGAATAGCCTATTTGTAAGACTCTTCAATAGATGATGACGTTCAGAAGGAAGCAGCAGAGGCCATGATCTCAGACCCAAAAGACCATACAATAGTCACTAAAGATCTACGAAAGGTTTATATGCTTGGAGGAGACAAGTATAAGGTTGCCGTGGATAGGGTAAGTGTTAGAGTGAATAGAGGAGACGTATTCGGACTGTTGGGTGTTAATGGAGCAGGTAAAACAACCACTTTCAAGATGCTATCAGGAGAAGTGACTTCGACATCGGGTGATGCCTACTTCAATGGCCTTAAAATTAGTGAGAACTTAGATACAATTAGGAAGAGCCTTGGTTATTGCCCTCAGTTCGACGCACTCCTTGAGAACCTTACTGTCAGATAGCAATTGGAACTCTACTACGACATGAAGGGACTACCCAAAGAGCTCAAATAAAAGCTTATCAGCATTAAAATACGGGAGCTTAACTTACAAAAGTATGAGAATATCCTTTCTGGCACTCTCTCAGGCGGTAACAAGCGAAAACTCTCAGTAGCCTGTGCACTTATTGGAGACCCTAGCATAGTGTTTTTAGATGAGCCTTCTACAGGTATGGATCCCCAGGCTAGAAGGTTTATGTGGAAGGTTATTTCCTCCATCGCTACCTAAAAGAAACAATCCACTATCATTCTCACTACCCATTCTATGGAAGAAGCCTAAGCTTTATCTACCAAGCTAGGAATCATGGTCAAGGGTAACTTCCGGTGCATGGGAACACCCCAACACATCAAGAGCAAGTTTGGCGAGGGCTACGAACTCTAAGTCAAAGTCCATACCCCCACTAAATAGCAGATTGCTTAACGCCTTAAGAAGAGTAACCTCGCATAAAGTACAGAGATACCTTATTCAGCCGACACAATTACAAATGAAAATCTAGCAGGCTACATAAAGGTCCTATGCCCCCAGTAGGACATTCAGAAAGAGATATCAGAGAAAGGTTCAGGAAGCTACCTTCTTATGAAGCTGAAGCAGCAAACAGGAAAGATAAACGTTACAAGTCTAATCGAGTTTGCCATCCTCGAGTAAAACGGCAAGGCAGTAAGGCAGTTCATCGAGACTTTGGGAGTGGTGGAAGTTATCGAGCACTTCCAAGCTTTCTTCCGGTTCCGCCTTAAAGCACCCTCATCAGCCCAACCAATCCAGTTGGGAAAAATATTCGGACTATTCCAACAGAACAAAAATAGGTTGAACATCCAACAATACTCGATCAAGCAGGCCACAGTAGAACAGATATTTAATAGGCTGGCTGGTCAGTATGAGGAGACCGATTAGAGTTGATGCTTTCTGTTTTTTTAGTCTATTATTGTTGGTATGAATAGGCTGTTAATAGTTTATTGAGGACCGAGAAGGCATTAATCTGCCTGTTTAAATTTCTGAAAAGCTACAAATACAGAAGCAGATAAAATCAGTTCAAACATCTTGATATACCCTCTTGAGTTATATATACCGAGATCTTTAGCTAAGTCGAGTAATAGTCTTCCGAGGGTCGTCCAACTAAACTGTTGGTCGAGCCTCTCTCGAAGCGGAGCGACGTTTGTGCAGAGAGCTCTTAGTTTCTGACAGCAGTGACCGATTGACAACCACATTGTATTTATCCCCTAATCTATTCCGTTTGATGGTCCTCAGATTATGGTCCTAGTTAGCCTGAATGAGTAGCTCTCTCAGAGTGGCCTCATTACCATACCGTTTGAGCCGTTCGAGAATATCCTTATTGCCTATATAGTTCTAATTTAAACAAAAGGTACCTTTCGGAGTAGTATGGATCTATTAATATACCCTCCAAAACTCAGCATATTTATCTGGCATTTCAAACTGAGTTCAGCATCTATTTCGTAAATTAGGTGAATAACAGTATTCCTATTGAGGCAGTCTTACAGATAGAGGGTTAGGCACGAATTCCTGGTGGATATCTTTCTGGCCCCTTAATTCACCTCCTTCAGACAGTTACCCAGGGAATGCATCAATATTGATTAGCTTTGAATGCGCACGAGGTTGCACTTCCTAAGAATACTCTCTATCTATTCCTCGTTCGGCGATAGTTGGGCAACTGACAGCTGATACACACAAGCATCGAGCCTACCATATTTTTCCGATTGTTGCTTCCTTAAGTAGGTTCCTAGCATAAGAACATCCACCAACTTATCCAGTGAATCGATAGCAACCTGACTCAGATTTTAGGCTTGAACACTCTTCCCTTACTTTTTGAGTTGAATCGACTTGAAAAGCTAGTTTGAAGGCTGGGATTACTGTTAGAGATTGAGCAAATCAACCATTGTCATTCCAGACACTCCCATCACTGAAAGTAACAGTTTCTCGTGGCAATCAGCGTCCACCTCTCCGAACATCTGGCGGGCTGTCCTTTCTACCATTCCTTCGTATTCTGAGTCATGGACGTATTACCTTATGCAGACTCCCTTTTATCTGCCTTCATATGTTTATCTAGTAAACCCTCATTAACGAATATGTTCCTTTCGATCGTAGACTGCTCAATATAGACCATCAACGAGTTGTTTTAAGTACTCAGAGTGGACCCAACACTCTACCACAGTTTCGTAATATTTTAACTCACATGATTGAACGTACACTCAGCATACGTTTACTTATCGTACAGCGCCAGCTTATCATCCTTAAAGTCCATATTGAATCCCTGCATACCTCCAACCATTACCTTGACTGCTGAATCAATCACAATGCAGCTGCTATTAATCTGCACAGGATGTTTGCTTTTGTTTTTGGGGAAGAGCAGAGACAGTACCTTGTCTTTTTTTATTCGATGGGTGCGGATTGCTTTGTACTATTTAAGGTAGTTAGAGTGAGGAGTGTTCTCACCCGACAGCATAACAACGTTATATTATATGCATATCACTAAAACTAGTCCTCCTATAACTTGTTAAACACCTTCGAGGCTAGCTGACTCACCTTTGGGTCGGCTGACTTTATGCAGTGCTCCGTTATTCTTTAAGCTGACTGTAGGAAAGACAGAGATAGATCTTCTACTCGGTGTAGGATAATTTATAGTAGTTGCAGCATACGGTAGACTACTTCAGGGGGCTAATCGGCAGGGAAACCTTAGAGTAACCCCTGGAAATCCTAGTTGAGGAGAATTTATTAGAGTAGTTCGATGCTGTTAGCGGCTTAGATGAGTGTTCGGAGTACCTAGAGGTGAATGCCATCAAAATAGCACTTCATCAGCCGATAAATCATAATACTCATATCTTGTTTTGAGAGCAGTTTAGGGAGAGTCTGCTCATCGAAAAGGTTGCAAACAATGTTGATCATTATCTGCCTATGTTTGTTATTGTTTTAGAAAAGCACTGGATAGGCTAGCATCATAATTTCCCTATCGATAAGCAGTAAGTTTATGGATTTGTCCTTGTATTTAATAGCATCCTCAAATACTCTGAGTATAAAAGTATTTCTCAACTCCGTCATTAGTACACTATCCAGCAAAGTAGCCAAAGCCTCCCCATATTGGTACTCAACCAGAATCTCCTAACCATACATTTTAAGAAGATTCCTCAACACTTTTGCAACTTCATTAAGTACTTCATGGTCTGTATTCTCTTTTATTAGTGCTGGCAGCATAGACAAATACGCAAAAAGCTGCTAATTTTTTGTGAAAGACAGGTTAAGGTAAATTCCAGCTATGTCAATTTTTTGCAGGTTCGATAACGGATAAGTTTCTAGCAGGTCGTTTATTCTTTCTAGTACTCCTTTAGCGTACAATACCTCAGCTATGATTGGAACTGTAGCAGAAGAGAGATTAGTAACAACTTGCAGACTCTTCATAATTTTAAGAGTACCTTATGACGAACATCAGGGTGCTCATCGAACATGTACTTTAGGCATAAGTCTGTCACTTCCAGGAAATCTACGTCCTGTCTCTAATAACAGATTAGTGATAGTACTTCAAGTGCAGATAGATTGAGAGGAAATGGTTATGTTACGAAGCGTATCGTAAATTTAAATAGGACAGGTAAGTATGTCCGTTAGTGTACTGTGAGTTCTTTGTAGAGGATGTCGTTGAGAGACTGCAGAAACTCTTTAACAGGGAACTCCTATTGGTTAACGACCATTTGATAAAGGTCGCTTAGATTGACAGTCTGCATGGTAGCTTCCATGATATGCCGTCTCCGAGATCTAGTTAGCTCATCCTTTGCGTTCTTGCGTATTTCTATGCGGTAGGAATCCCGCTTATCCGCAAGCATTTGTCTCATGGCGACCAGTATTAAATACAATCATATAAGCTTTCTCGATTTCATCATCAATTTAACTGCTCGATAGTGTAGGCAGCTGACCAACAGGATCACTCCGATAAATACGAACCCTAGAACGAGGCCTTTAAATGACACTAGTTTCTGCTTTTACATCATTATCGTAGTCAACTATTGCTGGCTCTTGGTTCGAGCTTTAGTTTAATGATGTCTCTACACTACTATGCTAGAGACTGCCCTCAAGACCTTGCTGTCATCGATCTCAGCAACTGCCTTTATGTCTCCCAGTTCCACCCCGTAATAAAATTTCACGTGGAAAGTAGTAAAATTTGCATCCAAATGATTATTAACGATGCACATGAAGTACTCAGCCTCCATCGCTGCAAAACTGTCAAAGTGCTTTGTCTTGAATGAATCATCGTCATTGCGCTCAAGCACCTACCCAGTTGGCAGTTACATTGAAAGCTCAAATTGTCCCGTGGTGAGTGTTTAGGCACGCACGTGCATGGGAGTTGACTATGCTGCATATTCTACCTAATACTTATCAGTTATGAGAAGCAGAACTGTTCCTAGGGGAGCAGGTCTATCGTAAACTCCACTGCTGAGACGGTGGAGAGGGCCACCAACAGAGCAAATAGATTGATGAAATTGGTCATTATATATAAAAGTGAATGTTGTTGGAGGAGGGATGGGAGCAGCTTGAGTATAAGCTGCATAAGGAAGTGGTGAAGGCTCTAGAGAAGATGAACTTTACCAGGATGATGCCCGTGCAGAAAGCAGCCGTACCTTTGATGATGCGCAATTATGATCTGGCTGTGGAAGCTCAGACTGGAAGTGGGAAGAGCTTGGCTTTTGTGATACCTACGATCGAGAGGCTTCTCAACATGCAAATCAGCCTAGAGAAAATTCATAAACCCTTGTTTCTCATACTATCTCCCACGAGAGAATTATGTCAACAGACCTTTGCGCTGCTGTCGAATATCTTGCAGTTAATGAATAGTCCGTTTCTGGAACACACAGCATGTATGACTGGAGGACACCCGCTTCAGGCTGATATTGAGAAATGCATGTCGACAAGCTTATTAATCCTGATCGGAACAGTGGGTAGGGTTAAGGAGCTAATAACATATTCTATGGAAATGCAGAAATATCTTAGCAAGGTTGACTTCCTGTATATTGACGAGGGGGACAGAGTGCTCAAATAGAAGGGTATTGAAGTGGTGGTTAGGTCAGTGCCCAAAATGAGGAGAACAGCAATTTTCTCAGCAACTCTCCAAGGAATCACTCAGAATGACCTCAAACTTTACGGTATGAGGAACTTAGCGAAGATCTCTCTTAAGGCTACTCTTATAAACAACGATTAGGAGGCACCAAAACAAAAGAAAGTCAAGCAGTCATAAAGCGACATACCTAAACAATAAAACAGTTACTCAGTGCCTAGCAGCCTCACAAACTAATACACAGTAATGAATTCCCGTAGCTAGAAGCTTGCCTATTTGATTAACTTTCTCCACAAACATGGCAAAAGCACTAAATGTATCGTATTTTTAAGTACTTGTGCTTGTGTGGAGTACTATACCAAGCTGTTGGGGAATTTAAGCTACTTGAAAAAGCTGAAGATTGAAGGGATACACGGGAAGCTTCGCCCCAAAAAGAGAAACAAAATCATTACTTCTTTTATGTCGTCCACTTAGCGAAAAGGAAGAGTGCTGTTGGCGACAGATGTAGTATCCAGGGGAATAGATTTTGGTGATGTCTAGCATATCTTCCAACTCGATCCTCCAGATGACCCTGACAACTTCGTACATAGAATCGGCAGGACAGCCAGAGTAAATCGTAAAGGATATGTAATTATTTAATCATGTAGGCACTATTGTTTATTGAGTCTCACTAATCAGACTTCATAACCTATTTATAAAATAAGGGAGTAAACCTAGCAATACATAAACAGTAGAAACTAACCATATAGCCAGATATCCTAAAATAAACCATAATGAACCTGGTGATGTCCGACAGAGATTACATAGAGAAGGCCAAAAAGGCATTTGTTTCTTACATCCGCTCCTACAAAGAACACTAACTCAAGTATATCTTTGAGTTCAAGCATGTGGATATTGGAGAGGTAGCCAATAGTTTTTTCCTATTAAGGATCCCCAGAGTTAAGGAAATACTCAGCAAAAGCATCAAAAGCTTCCAACAGTCGGAGATAGACCCTGAGACCATCCCGTGGGTAGACGACAATCAGAGACAGCAATTTGAAACAAAAAGGTAGGAATCCCGGCAGAGGAGGGCCCAGGAGTAGGCAGCTAAGAAACAGATCGTCGATATTAAGAATAACAGGCCTCTGCGAAAGAAATTGAAGCGAAAGAGACTAGCCGAATAGATGGACGATTTACGTCACGAATAGAAACAGATCCGGAAGTAGCGGCTCAGCAATACCAAGTCCTCGTTCAAGCATTCGGAAGCAGAGTAAGACCTGGACGACCTATCAGTAGCCACCGAGTAGCTGTAGTAGTTAATAACCAAAAAACCCAGAGTCCACTGATTTTGTATACTTAGTGAGTGGCTACGCCCATTATTTTCGAATTAAATGGAGTGAGTTGAGACTTTATTGGAGCGTAGTTAAAATTTTAATTCTGATGTAATCTTCCAAGCAGAAAGTTGAACAGGAAATTAAGTAGTAACCCTTCCGTCAGATCAGGATTACGGCACGTCATCCCAAACTACTCACCTCCACTCTCTAACTCAACCCTAAGGATACTCTCATCGAACTCAAACAGTATCTCTCCTAGACCTCTCTCCTTTTTCTCTACGAAAATTACCATTTCGAAAAGAAGGGCAAACTCCTACCACAACACGCTGACATATAAACACTCTTAGAGAATGATGAGATGGTCGATGTGGTTATTACTGCGTTCGATGAGCGAACCAGCCAGCACCACATCAAACAAGTCCAGAGGTTGATAGCTAACCCTACCCTTTGGGCCATTCTGAACAATAAATAACACGCGAGAGAACCAGAAACGAAGGTAGTTTCGAATTTGGATATCTAAGCCCACCTAAAACCTGACTTCATGAGCTGCCTTTTGAATATTGAATAGCGAACCCAGTTCAAAGAACCCTTCATTTCCTTCAATATTTCGGGGTACCACCCTCCCACCAACCAACTGAAGCTTTGTGGGCATTTAGGCTACCTGCATTTTAAGAGTTTGGAGGGAGAAGAGTTCCATCTAACCTCAGCTTCTAAAGGCTTCTACGTTAACAATACGACCTACCAACATTTCGACCCTACTCCCCACCCCTCCCACAAGCAAATTCCAAAAATCAAATAAATACGGAAGTCATATGCCACCTGTCATGTCAAAAAATTCTATCCGACAATA
>JAOXNN020198598.1:438-24602 GCA_028571205.2 Hydropsyche betteni | reverse complement strand
GAAGCAGTTACCAAGCTCATCACGATATTGGTGGAAAAAGGAAAGAAGGTGCCATAAGCAATGCATGCTCTTCCGAGCGAGCGTTGGCAGGGGTTTGTAGAGCAACACTTGAAGCACAGCCGCACAGTGGTAACTCAGGCGTAATTAAGAGAGCCCAACTCAGGAACACCCTCCAAAAGCTGATGAGCAAAGGACAGGTGGGCTCGGACCTCAAAGGAGTCAACCGAAGTCTGATTGAGAAGATAGAGACTGCTGTCTTATCTGCGGTGAAGAACTAGGTGGGCATCTACTTACTGAAGCAACAGTTCAGTGAGAAGTCGAGTGCCTTGAACGCAGAGTTGGAGAAGTGCAAGCAATCTCTAAGTCAGTCCTTACTTAATCTTAATCCGGTAATTGCGATTCGGTGAGTAATCAGATAGACCGAATTGACTATGTTCAGCTTAATATTGCAATGTATGTTGATTAAATTAGTAGATTGGCTTTTGGGTATGCACTTTAATTAGTAATAATATTTGTCTATGTGATAATTAGGCCATTCAAACCGGCTCTATTCGAATCATACGATAAGGCATATATTTTCTTAAGTTAGGAAAGAAACAATAGAAAGTTTGGGAAACTGCAGTTTTCATTAAACCTTGGAAATAGCGAAATACTGAAATAAGATAGTGAGGTCCATTTCCTTGGGTTGACTGGTAATTTTGGATTCGAGTAGTGATTAACTCATGTTCGATTAGTAGTCTCAAATCGTGATACTGTTCTCTTATCAATCCGAACTACTCGCAACATTATTTAGACCAATTATCGAATTGATTAATTGTCAGATCCGAGGTCGGCTACTATTCAAACAGACTGATCTCAGTTAATTGGTTTGATAAAAATGGCGTTTAAGTTTATTTTTAACTGACAAGCGGTAATAAATAACTCTCTCTGATAAAATAACCATTTTAACCCCAATTTTAGAGATCTATGGATAGGTAGACAATCTTGAGCCAATTATCGGAAACATCTAACTATCATTTGACTGAAGGATGAACATGGGAACAGAAAGTATGGGATAAAATGATACATTTGAAGAGCTAAGCAAATAAACTTAATTAAGTATCTTTAAACGGTGTTTTGTTTCTACAGGTCCTTGTCGGTAAGATATAGAAAGTTTTTAATTACTAGCTTAAAGCTGGTTCAATCATGCCATATTCAGTAAATTATTAAATTAAATCTCTACATCATGCAGAGAAAGAAACATCAAAGGGCTGTGGCAGGCGATGAGCAGATTGACTTAACTAGCTTCACTGAGACCACCGTAAAGCTCTCTAACTTCACCTTTAAGTCTCGAATTAATTGAATTAGATGTTTAGGTAGAATTATCTAAAATGTCGCAGCTCAAACAACTCAAAAACAGCTCAATACAAGCTTTTAGAAGTAAACTTAGGTTGGTTGGGTTGCTATTCTACTTACCAATCAGTTTATGAACATCTAGTAAATTTCCTAAGTTCTTTGGGTTATAGACAAAAACCTAATATGAAAATATTAGGAATATTAAATAAGTATATTCACATATAGATCAGTTATTTTCCTAATATTGTTTCCTCTCAGAACAGAAGGCATAAAGAGTCTGACTGGCAGCAACAGCTATTCTGCTGGTTCATGCTCAGCGACGACATCCTCGGTTACATAACTGTGGTCTCCTCAAAGAACTTCGAGTCGTTCATAACCGAATACAACTATACTTCTTCCCCTCCAAACTCATACATCTCCTTCTGGTAGACAGGTACCTGAGCATAATCTTTGGTAGTTTTAATGGGCCAGTAATCCGTCAAATTGGGCAGGCTCCCCCCATATTGCATCTCTAATTCATCTGAAGCGATATACTAAAGTAGGGTGCCCATATCCCCAGATCCAAGTACAGAAATCTTCTTCTGAGTGTCAGGATGCAGCAATCCACTCACTGCTCGATACAAAATCTTTACCAACATGTTGGCGTTGACCACAAAAAGCTTTTCCAGGCAGGAGGAGTACACAACTGATAGCTTCTTAACGATAGACTCGATGAGATCCTTGGGCATCATGGTCTTCCCTCCAGTGTCAATTATCATTATCCAGTTCTAAACTCTGCCAGGTACGAACATGTACTCAGTTACTGGTTTCAGCAGGTGGTTGAGAGCGCAGAAGTAGTCGTCAACGGTATGCTGCTGATAATAGCAGGGGTACTTTGGAAAGATCAATTTTAGCGACATTTAGAAATATGATTGGTCTGTACATGGGATCCCTGCCATAAGTGTAGAGCATCCCCGACTCCAAAATATTCCTCGCTTTGGCACTCATCATCTGAATGTTAGGGTCCTTGTTCCACTCATCCCATACTCTTATTCTACGGCTACATTCCTCCAACTTGAAGTCTCCAGCGTACAGAAACCGAATGAAAGTGGCATCCGATAGCAAATACTACTGTCCCTGCTGCCTGAGGTGTTACTTAAACAGTCGTAGCTGGTTTTTCTCGAATTAGTCGTATTGCATGGACTATACTAGGTTAAAGATCTTGCGTTTGTGCTTGCCACCTTCGATGGACATTATATAGGGTTCTACGTGAAGGTTGTTGTACATGGGTGCTTAAGCTGGTGGACCTTTGCAGGGGGCCTCAGGTATTAATAGTTTTATGTCATAGTTAGTATCTGTGTCAATACAATATTTAATCAGGAAGTGGGTTGGATATATCAATTCAAAATCCTTAGTTGCGGGGGATAAGTGGTAGGCTAGGTTAAGGCAGACTGGACTTTCGACTAGAAACTCTATTCCGATACCCATCTATTACGTTTCCATTCCCACGGATATCATTAAGTTATCCCTTCAACTGGTTCTTATCCCCAGTAATATCGTTTGCGTTTCCTTCTATTGTGTTCTCGTAACCGTCAATAATTGTGTTGGCCTCCCCATACACATCGTTACCCCCTCCTTCAATTGCATTTACATCTCCAGTAACACTATTGATCTTTCCTCTGATAGAGTTGCTATTCCCTGATATTCTATTCCTTAATCCATCGGCAAAGTTGTTTTTACCAGACACTAGGTTACGAGTACCAGAAATTTAGTTGGAAGTACCGGTAACTTTATTTTATAATCCGCGCACTTGATTACTATTCCCTTCTATGACATTACTGTTGCCGTCGACTGTATTGGCGCTCTGGTTAACCACATTGGCAGTACCATAGAGTATATTATCGTCTCCTGTGATGATGTTGGAGAAGCCAATGCCTAGATTGCCCGTCCCTTTGACTAAATTTTAGTTTCCGTTAATTCCGTTTGAATCCCCTAGCAGAACATTCTGGCTGCCCACCATGGTATTCTTCATCCCTCGTACAGTGTTCTTAAACCCGATGATGGCATTCTCATCACCCAATATACTGTTTATGCTGCCATTTAAAATGTTTTTACTTCCCTGCACTAAATTGCTGTCTCCGAATATTTAGTTTATGAGCCCACGGATGAGGTTCCTCCTCCCCTCTACTGTGTTATCATGCCCTGATACAGTGTTAAGGTCGCCGTTGGGAGCTAACACTTCCTGGGACTGTGGGGGAGTACGAGGCTTGGAGGGTTTGGGAAGAGGCTTTTTGATGGTGCCAGATTAGGCTGGGTGGATAGATAGGGTGAGAATAATAACAGCCAAAATATAAGGTTTGGCGTTCATGTTAATAATGACGGCCTCTGTTATTTGGAATCTAAATTGTAAAAATTAGAAGGTTTGAATTTCAGGCGGCTTTGGATACTCTTTTTAAACCCTATTTTGATTTCCCCTCAAGTATTTTACTAAAGATCGTCAGAACTAATGAATATCGATAGATGACTAATTTACCTATATTTTCCTCTACTTTATCCATAATATCCTGCATTACCATAAAATTGGCACCTTTAGTTCTTTACTATCCTTCATCCTCTAACTCCTTTTTGAATATTTAACTGATTATAGTACGTGCCTATGACTTATTTTTTGTGGAGCAGTTGCTGAGTTTAAACTTGGAGAATTAATATATTCAATTTGAAAGCACTTTTCGCCATATTCTCTTGAGTTTATAGGCTCAAGATGGCCCATTAGCCACTATCATAATTAAGTGGTTGCTTTTGGGGTAAAACTGTTGGTTTAGATGTTAATAGATTGGGGGTTTTGACTCAATAACCCTATAATATTATTGATGAAGTCTGAACTAGGTAAGCCATCTTCCGGGCTGGTGGTCCAACTAGATGGACCAATCAAACAACCCTTTACGGACGAGATGCTCCATACAAAATTCTCCAAATACGGCTCAGTGCGAAAAATATTTGTTTTGGAGAGAGGTGGTTTTACAAAATACTTCGTTTAGATGAGCTCCGAAGCTGAAGCTACAGAGGTAATTAAGTCATAGAATGGAAACCCTACATTCTATGAGGGTTGTAAGATCCATATTAACTATTCGACTGAAGAAACCCTCTCCAACTTTGTTAAGCCTACGCCACAAAATAGTTTTGATAGTGTTTGCACCCTCTCCAACTACGCATCGGATAACTGGCCCTACGACCTTACTGACAAGCCATTCGAGTAAGAGTATTTCTACATTAAAAAGTCTAAAACAACAGACCAGAAATAACTCAACACTGCCCTCAACTCGCTCAATAAATAGAATGGCTTTGAATATTATGCTAAACCTCCAACATCAAGCACGGCAGATGTCTCTTCCAGTTACTCTTGGAACTGTAGCTATATGCCCTATTACGGTATGCCGCACATGCAGTTCGAAGAGTATTAACGCTCTGAGCCTTACGTTGTAACATTCAAATTCGAGGATAAACTGAGCCTGACCGAAGTTTATAATGTTTTTAGCAACTTCGGCAATATCGATCGGATATGCAAAAAACAAACAGACGTGTTCGTCGTATTTTTTACTGAAGAAGCCTCCACTGCCTCCCAGGTTTACCTCAACGGGAAGAAACTTTTTGGTCGCACATTAACAATTGGGCAAAGCATGATGGAGTAGCTAGCTGAGAAGCCCCGACAGTTCATGGAAACCATAATTTACGATCCTTCTTACGACAGGTTCACAGTGACAAAGTCCAGTTCAATCAATCCTCCCTCTCTCGTTCTCCACATTTCTAATCTCAAAAAATAAACTTGTAATGAGACTCGCATTCGCAGATTCTTTGAGGGGCAGGGCAAAATTGAGAAGATCCAGCTGCAGCTGTAAATCCGGGACAAGTTTATGGCCCATGTTAAGATGTCAAACATGGAAGATGTGCTCAACGCTATTGCCACCCTCCACAACAAAGACCTCTGTGGAAAGCGAGTCCACGTTTCCTTCACCAAGAAGGAAATCTGATTCATCTCGATATCCAGTATCCATACCTCATCTATTAATCTTGTATTATTACTTACCTCTAAGACGACTGCCTTCAAACAGCACACCGATGCCCACTACTTAGTTAGTCTCTAGTTTAATCGTATCCCCCATAAATGACGACTATTTAGGCTTAATAGATATGAGGTCGATAAAAGAATATAATAGTCATTAGAAATTATCCAATTACTGAATAGTAAAGTATAATATAAAATGGAGGCTGTTGAAGTATCATTCCCATACGCAGTAAGCTACGAGGGCAAACGCACTAATCTCGATAAGGACACTCTCTACGTCCAACTGAGAATGCACTTAACACCCACCACAGAGAAAAAAATAAACTCGATCAACCTAGATCAACATATCCTCATTGTGTTGGATAAGAGTGGCTCTATGAGTGGAGCTCCCATCGAAAACTCTAAGAAGGGGATAGAAGAGATGGTTAAGTTTTTTAGGGAGAGCCATCTCAACAACATCACTTTTATTACTTATGACAGTAATGCCTATACCACTGACTTCCACAAGCTCTCTCCTGAAGACCAAAACAAGGAAATAGCTAAGGTGACTGGAGGAGGAGGAACTACCTTCAAGGCTGCCTTCGACAAAATCACTGATTCAGTGAGACAGCATAAGAGCACTGACGTTAAAGTTATCTTCTTTACAGACGGAGAGGATGGGAGTGCCAAGGGTCACTTGGCTGGTTTGGGTGAGTTCTTCAAGAATATTACTCAGTCTGAGTTCCATACCATCGGTTTCCGAGAGAATCACGATGTTGATCTATTGAGTAAGATTACTACCCTAGGTTCGAAGCCTGGAACCTTCCAGTATTGTAAAGAGTCCAAGGACATTCAAACTTGCGTGTAGAGTATTGCAGGGTTAATAGCCTGTGCTAATTTTGTTAATGGTGAGCTCGTCAAGGCTAAGTCTAGGGAACCCTTAGAATTGGATGCCTGTCACGAAGAGAGCTCTAAGATCAAGCAGTACAAAACAACTTTCTTTGTTGATCTCCGATAGGGCCCCCATCTCAAAATTGAGCTGACCGCCGGAAAGGAGAAACTCTCCCTTAACATTGACTCAGATAAGCTCGAAACTAGCGCTTAGGAGAGCGACAACCCACTATTCCTTAACCTCTACTTTATTAAGCATAAGATTGGCGAGGCTCTCAACAGAGCTCTCAAACTCAAGGAAGAGAAGGGAATCAATAAGCAACTCTTGGATGAACTTCTACAGGAGGTTCAGGCAGCTAACATAAAACTCGATGAGATATCAGAACCTGCCAACAAATTGAGTCCCAAGCTCAAAAAAGAGTTTTTCCCTCAGCTATTCGAAACTAAGGATTTGGTTGGCGAGTTTTATTCCAAGCTGAAGGAGTTCCAGAGTGGACAGATCAATAACGATAAGGTAGCAGCTCTTAACGCTATGGCGTACAGAAAGGTGACTAAGAAGGGGCTTCAGAGAAAACTTGATGCCCGTACTGCGAACAACGTTGGGGTCATCAACAAGGCCTATGACGTAGTCAAGGAAGCTGTCAGCAAGATGAACTTCCAGGATCTAACTCAAAAGTATGGGGAACTTGCCGATAAGATTGGCAGCTGTCTGCTTTCTAGCTCCAATTTCATTGAGGCCTTGAAGGAGGAGGATTGTCTGTGCCTCACTTACGATGTTGGAAGATCTCAGGCTGCCATTATGGATCCTAGCCAGATTGTTATCAAGGATGTGTTCCCTACATACATCACCGTATCCTCTTTCCTTTATAGTGCTGAATATGCTCTCAAGGCCAATACCGAAGCTCACGGAGGATTCGAAAAGAAGAACCAAGGAGAAATCGTGAAGGGAGTTGCCAGATAGAGTATTACTGGAGTCCTCCCCTTATTCATATGCCCAGAAAACTGGACAGTTGCTAAGCAATTGATGAAGCCAGCCCTAGGCTGGACTGTAACTCTCGACCCTCTCGGTTATGCCTATGCTCAGATTAAGACTGTACCTTTCATGGTTTTGTGCAAACTTTACAGCATGACTCGTACTGAGTTCCTCGACAAACAGATTGAATTGGTGGAGTAGACTTGTATGCAGATTATTAAGGATGCCAGCAACCCCACTTTCGATAACAGACTAGATGTCGAGGTTAAGAACTGGTTCGACAACTATGTCAAAGATCCTCTCGTTAGAACAATTGACTCTATCCCTAACAACCAAGTGTTCTTGACCCAGCTCTACTTAATGTCCAAAATGAAGATGATTGAGCTGCCGGACAAAGCCCACCTTGAAGAGTTCTTCGACGCCCTGTCAGAGGAAGAGTTAAGGAGACATACTTTGGCCTTCGATCCGACCACAGTGAATGCTGCTGAGATGTTGCTTCCTGTATTAAACGTCGATAAGGAAATCTAAATCAACAAACCTATCAGAGACCAGTTGGAGAACGCAGCAAGCAAGTAGAAGAAATACACTGGTTACGCAGAGAAATTCCTTTCAGTTTTAGGAGCAGAACATAAAGAAGAGAAGGTTGGCGACAACAAAGCGGAGAAGAAAGCTGATGAACCTGTGCATGCCTATAGCCTGCTGAACGGGGATAAGCTTAATGCTTCCCAAATAGACGCAGAAAAGTATCTAGAAGAGTCTCGTAAGAGAGCCAGCAAGGCTATCAGCATGTGCAAGCTGTTTGGGTTAAAGGAACGCGAAGACCCCATCAAAATCACTGTGGATAATGCTAATACCCTGCTGGGACTCTACGTTCAGAATAAACTAACAGCTAAAAACGCAGACCGTAGAGAATACATTACTAAGGGTTCATACATAAACCCCTTCATCCAAGGTGCCAAGCTGATCGACTTCCTCCACACCTCTCTAGTGAACGAAGTAAAATCAAAGAAGTTAGCTTAAGCTGTAGCCAACGTTAAATCCAATAAGTTTTCAGACGCTGCCAAGGTGTTCCATGATACCGATGATTTGAACGAAGCTGCTGGAAGCCTAATGGGAACTCGTATTGGTGAGGGAATCAGTTACTATGCCAAAGCTCTAGCCACCCCTGACACTCCTCTTTTAGCTGAAAAGGTTTTAATGTTAACAAGCGGAAAATACAAGGGAGTATCTCTGTTAACCGACAGAGGAGGAAGCATGCCATGGGATATGGGTAGACACTACGCAAATGCCATTCTCCGAGCCAACCACAGCCAGTTCGATCATTTCGGTTGGAAGAAGTGCCTCCAATGGTTCACTAGAGCTACATTACCCGAGTTCTTGCTGGTAAATCATGATCCAGACACCAATATATTTATTTGAAACTATAAAAGTTCTTAAAATATAAATTCGTCGCAACCTGTACTTCAGTTAATTTAAATCTTTCTTCCTTTCTTCCACAATAATATAATGAAACTAAAACATCTCATTCTTGTAGGGATTATTTGCTATTCACAGGCAGCTTCCGACTGCCCCCAGAAGTAACCCATCCCTTACCCAGAATAGCCATTCAGCCTAGATACCCTGTCGGAAATCCAAGCCCAAATGGATGTATTGTAGATCGTCTCACTAAGACCACCATCACTCCAGGAAGGTTGACACCTCGAATGTCCGACTAGTAATTCTGGTCAGGCGACAAAAAGATGCTGGATATGATGCGACAACGAAAGCAGGTGAATACAATTGCTAGTGGGAATATAGTGCGAGGGAATGGAAACATAGTTCGGGGTAGCCATAACGAATTGTTGGGAGATGTGAATAGAGTAGCAGGATCAAAAAATAGCGTTAGTTCGAACTATGTAGATGTGGTTGGTAATAACGCTGAGGTGATGGATGATGTCAGTGTACTACCGGATAAGGGACCTATTGCGTATGTTAATTGGAGGGTACCGGGGTCTTCCAGCTCTAGTTCAACTACTAAGGTCAGTTTGAATGCAGCTAAGAATACCTTTGATGAAGATATTCGATTAGGTTCTACAATGTAAACTACACCGAAAGTGGTACAGACGGTTGCATAGGCAGTTGTATCTGCGGGGGCTACAATTGGTGATAGCTCTGATGAAACGGTAGCTGAACAAACAACCTCAACTTAGGTTATCTAACCTACTTAAAGCAGCAATATTAACTAAGTATTACCTAGTCCTACCGATGCAATTGTAACCCAATAGACTACGAACAACCACATTAACACTACTTCGAACTCTCCTTCCAATAGCGGTACCAACTCAACTTAGAAAGCTACCTAACCAAACAAAGTCCCTATGGCTGAGGGGGAGATTGTTCTATCAGTAAACTAGGAGGCAGCAGTAGCTAAAGGAGGAAGTGCCATATCCAGCACAGAACAGGCAGCAATAGCTAGTGGAGGAGTAGCAGTATCAACGAACGGTCAAAAAGTAGCTGCCCAAGGTGGAGTAGCTATCTCTTACAGTACGGCGGACCCAGGATTAAAAGGACTATCTCTAAATAATATTAAAGCAGATATTGAAGCAGCGAAGAAACATTTATTTGAAAAAACAGTAAAAGATATAGTAGAGGCTAAACAGTAGGTAAAAATAGTCACTAACTCTATTGCTGGCTCCATTAAGAACAAAGAATAACCCAGTAAATAATTATCTTTAAAAGGGGAGAATAAAGGAATATCTAAACCAACAGTGGAGACAAAACCATCTGTTCAAAGGATTACAATCATTCCTAAGATAACCCGTCTGGCTGCAGTTCCAACCACTAAATCCCCCTGATTCTTTTCTTCAACTAGATTTATTCTTTTATATTCTTTTATATTCTGTCCTTCTATGGTTTCACCTGCATCACCCTCCAAAGTACTACCTCACCCATAACTGAAATGGTTTTTCTATGTGGATGAAAAAATATTGATTTTTACTTCCTAATAGTCAAGTAGCTTCATGAAAATCACCCAAGATTACGGACGGAAAGATTTCTGCCACTCATGGAAACCCAAGGACATCACCACCGCCAACAACCTGCTCGCACAGGAATAACAACTCTGTAAGATGCTCGTGGAGAAGATGAATGCAGTGTACTCCAGATAGGGCAACTCCTATCTAGCTACCTTCATCTTTGAAACTATGGACCCTGGCTTCGAGCTGCTCGCCACTTGCCGAATCAACTCTCTCAGTAGATAGATCAGTGTCACTGTGTGGCTAATGAAGAATGGCTAGAAGATCAAAGTGAATTCGAAGGCTATGGCTATTATGATGTGCAGACAGTTCAACCAGCAGAACAACTACATAAAGTATGGTAGTCTGCACCTAAATCCTCGAACCAGAGAGCCCTGCTTCAAGCTGTCGACCCTGTTCAGTAAGTAGCAGTATAATGAGTGCCTGAAGTACACCAAGGTAGGCTATGAGTACGTAATTGACGAAGCTAAGCTAGCGTCCAGCTACTACAAATACAATTTCTATACGACACTCATCCAGATGGAGAAGCTTCCACCGAAAATCGTCAAATTTCTGTAAGATCAGAAGGTAGATTTCTGTGATCGGAAGGATCTCAAACTGAAGGAAAACTTCGAAAAACTTAATAGGATTGTGTTGGTGGCTCACATTCGACACTAGTTTATGACTATCGAACAGATTCATAAAGTCAATAGGTATTCCAATGAGGAGATCATGAATATCACTGAGAATTAAAGGAAGCAGTATAGAAGAATAGAAGAGGAAATTAAAAAACTCCCACCTGATGTTCAGAGGTGGTTGGAAGTTCACCATGAGCCTTACCTCGATTTTGTGGTACCCTAGCAAATTAATAGGGAGAAGAAAACCTCCTACGCTAATGTGCTACATATTAAGGAGGTCAAATCTACACCAACAGAAAATAACTATATATTCCAGAGGATAGAAGTTTGTAATAAGGAAGTTGTATTGAGGCCTCTACCAGTGCCTACGTCTAGTGATGAGACTAGGACGACAAATAGCCACTCCCTCGCAAAGGTGGACTTCTCCTACAAGCACTTCAAGTTGGCCGATATCACACAGCTGGGAGTCAGCTTCCCTAATATAATCTAGCAACTGTACTCCCGACAGTTTAACCAGTCTAGTAATAGACCCATTCCTTCAACTAATAAAGACCTTTGTACTAAGACTAACCCAGACCCCCTGTAGACTCTCCACTAGAAGAAGATTCTAGCCTACCTGACCTACAACTCTTCCCAGTATCTGTGTAAATATATGTGGCCAATCAACGATATCGACAAACTCTATATGGAGTACTACCCTAAGCTGTCAGTGGATAGGTTTGTGAGTCAGTTGTCGGAAACGTGCTCCCTACTCACTAAACTTTATATGCTGCAGCAGGCTTCTCATAGTATGAGGCATCTTCACGACAATTTTATAATGCATAATTCGGCCCAACCCAAGAACTTTCTGGTTGGGAAGGGGCTCACCCTCAAGGTCACTAACTTTACTGCTGCCTACCGTAATAAGGACATCCATGAAGGTACATGAAGTTTAATGCAGGATACCCAATCAAAATGTCAGCTCCTTATTCAGCTCCCTAAAGCTATCGCCATACTGAGCCTGTCTTCTCAGAGAAGCAGGATGTGTTTGGGTTTGGTCTTACCATGGCCGAGATACTGTTTGGGTTGAAACCCCAGCTAAGGATGACGGACGAACAGGTTGCCCAACTGTACCTTACTGGGTAGTACCAGAGATACCTGTTCTATCAACCATAGAAGCTGAGCTGGTACGGCCCCATAGAAGTACAGAAGACAACAATGAACCTCATAAACAAGTGTCTGGATCCCAACCCCTAAAACAGGCCCATATTCGAATGGGTGACTCTTTACTTACAGGAGGCCATCGCCTACATAAATAAACTATTGTGAATTTATATCAATATATGTTAGATTTATGCGTTAAGGGAATATCCTCCCTCTAGGAACTCCCCCGACTCAGAGAAGTACTCGAGTGCTGTATGAGTGAGGGCTATAAGACTGTGGCAATCAACCATACTTTCTGCGATGTTACTCTCACTCCAAAATAGGTACTTCAAGAATGATGAAGATATGTGGTTTTAAACCTCTACCAGTAAAGCTCACCACCAACTAACTAACACTCTAACAGAAACCCACCTAACTATAGCAGCTATCACGGGTAACACTGGAAGTGTCCTAGCCTCGATTCCTACAACAATTGAACGATACATCCAAAGTGCTATCCACTTACGATCTGGTGGCTGTCCGACCAAAAACATAGAAGGTGTTCCACTCCATCTGTGTTGAGTATGACGTACAGGATTTAACACTCAGTACTATGATATCATATCGGTTGATATGGGTGAGAAGATGCCGTTCATGCTGAAACGTAACCCAGTTTATTAGGCTATCAGGAAGGGAAAGTACTTCGAAATCTGTTATTCCCCTCTATTTGATACTAATAGGAAGAGGGTGTGTCTTACCAACTGCATCAACCTTATCAAAGCTACTAAAGGAAAGAATCTAATAGTTAGTAGTGATGTTTCAGCTGCTATCTTCCATAGAACACCCACAGACATCTGCAGTGTACTGGTGAGCCTGGGATTACCAAGAGATAAAGCGTTAGAGTGTGTTGGTAAGTATCCACTTATGTGTATACAACAGTCGAAGAATAGGAGGATTTACAAGGGAATAATAACTCTGATGACACCTGAGGAAGTTCAGAAGGAAGAGGCAGAACTCAATGTACGTCGGCAACATAAACCTAAATAGCAGTAAGCGAAACCAAAAGTTACGGTGGGTAGTACATTCAAGTCTAGACATCTCCTCAAATTGGAGAAGATGAAAGCGAAACTAACTGCCAAGTACGAGTCTTCGACTATCGGTAAGATACCCGGCACTGAAAAATGACTTCTATGTGTTTAATGATAGAAAAATTAGGGGTTTTGGAAGTAACTACCATTGAGTTTTTTATGTGATTTTGGATTGCTCGGGAGGTTTGATAGGGTACTCTCACCATCAACTACCTCCGTATTTGGGTAGATTGAGTCAAATTAGCATTACTTCTGTAGATGGAGTTTATATAATTGAAGATTTTCAAATGGATGACGACGACCAATGGGACAAGAATCGAGCCCAATGGAATAAGCCAACCAACCCCTATAAACCAGTCGATCTGTTCCGGAAGGAGGAGCTCGTCAACGAAGTGGAAAGATAGGTGAGGGGCATCATCGAGTCCAATAAAGGGCCCTACCCTCCCTTTAAGAAGAAAATTGCACTACCGCACCTTCTAGCAATAGCCAGAGAAGTATTCAATTAGGAAGAGTAATGACTATTGCTCGTCATTGTTCATATTCATTTGCATTCATTTTATGGCACTATGCAGGGGTTGATGGTTGGATGTCCAGCCTCTAAACATAATTTCGTTAAATAGCTATGTTCATTACTGTTTTGAATGTAGTTCCTAAAGGACCTTCCATCAACTATGTCTTTATCTATATTATGTGCATGGTCGGAGTTATTGGTCGCATTGGAGACATTTACTAGGAACACTGTAGCAAATTTACTAAGACTAACATATGCTAAGTTTTAGAGGCTGCCACTTTCCCCTTAGAAATTCGATTTCCCCCGCAATTAAAATATTGACGAATGTAGTCCGAAGATAGGTAGAGTGTTTTGTGGGAAATAAGTGAAGGAATGGAGAAGGGAAAAATGTTCATTTAAAAAAACTTGTGAAAATTATTTTTAATACAACGAAACAATTAATCGAACCGGCGGCAGTTGGAAATTAGTGCCCCTACTCTCTACTCTCAGGAAACATGAATGAAACCACCAAAACTCTATAGGCAGAAAAGATGGACACCAATTCATGCTCGCTGAAAGACTTTTAAAATTTAGAATAAACTAATCAATTCATTTCGGAGAGCAGCAACAGGCGGCAAAGTTAAACCATAAGATCATCACTAAGCGGATTATTCCTTTTCGGAGGCGAACTCTCTCTATTTCTCGAGGGCTTCGAGCTTCTGTCTTAAAACCTCACGAGAATGTTTTTATTGCTAGTACTCGTCTGAGATTCGTCTGAGAACAACAAGAGCTTTTTTGTCGAGAGGGAGCTTGTCCAGCCCGGATCCGTACTTTCGCATTATAAGAGTAAATCTATTTTTAATAGCATTTTCAGATCTTCCAGCCAACTCACGAGAAATCTCCTTCCAGTGTCTCCCTTTGCTCTTAAACGACTCCATGAGGGCCACATCTTCGTACAAGCTCCACATTTTCCTTTCTTAGACATAACCTTACTTAGCTCTCTAATGTAGGGAATTCAAGTGAAGAGCCCAACGCTCACGACATTGCTTGGGCGAGCGGTAGGTCTTACTGAACCTTTAAAACAGCTCTC
The DNA here is from genome assembly GCA_028571205.2 of Hydropsyche betteni. Classification (NCBI taxonomy): domain Eukaryota; kingdom Metazoa; phylum Arthropoda; class Insecta; order Trichoptera; family Hydropsychidae; genus Hydropsyche; species Hydropsyche betteni. Next base: position 9,961 of record JAOXNN020198598.1, on the reverse strand, counting down.
TAGAAATAGCCACCCAGTCTGTCTTGTCACTTGACTCCCTAAATCAACTGAATGCTTACGCCAGCTCAAAAAGATATTGTTCTTCCTCGGAGACCCAGGGGAATTCCTCCAGTCGCAGTTTTCTAAGCGATAACCACTTGAACATGCAGCTCTTGGAACTTCGGAAAGGAATTAAACGACTTACAGCCAACCAGTTTTCCTCCGAGAACTTCGAGGGTGTTGTTTGGTGAACTAGACAATATTTATCGAGAGCCCACAGGAATAGGTTCACATCTGAGCGTCCCCAAGAGGACTTGCGCTGCCCCTACTGGTAGTTTTGTTTATATCTGTATTAGCAGCCAAAAGTACCTCTCTAAGCCCTGACTGTAAATGTCCTAGAACTTCGGAAAGTCAGCCAGAAGGCGTTCGTTACCTCTACGACTTATTTCAAGGCGTTCTAAACTGAGCTTCCCGTAGGTTAAGTCACCCAGCTCTCTTAAAAACTGCCTCAAAGCACGCTCGGTGTCGAGGAGAGATGCTTCGCCATCACTCGACTCGAGCACACGCTATTCCTAAGGGACGGTGGGCTGGTAGCCGAGGTTCATTTGAAAGGGAGGCACAAAATAATACCCGCAGACTAGCGGGATTTGTAAGAAGTTCATGATTATCAAATAATAAATTTCAAAGGCTAATGATCTGGCTCTAAGAATCTGTATACTAAAACCAACGAATTCCATGCCCAGAAGTTCTGGGACAGCCTTCCTGTCGGAGGAGTTTTAAGCTCAATATTATATTCAGCGTACCACCAATATGATTTAATTTTGGCATAGGCCCTTTTTTGAATATTCCAGTTTAGTGCTCAATCTTCTATCTTTACACCTATTCATATCTCCGGCAAATGAGGAAGGTGGGTCTGAAGCCCAAAGCAAAATCATTCATCCCTATAAACAACCCAAAGTCGAGTTCTCCTAGTATCAGACTTGCTTTTTCATCACTGGAAAATATAAAACTGCGTTGAGTCGCTCATAAATAATATGATTCTCATATATTATTTGTGATATTAGTATCGAAAAATTGTTCAAATTTGCACTTGAGCACTTCGCGCATCACCCTCCCTTTAAGATAACTACAACACCTACGGTCAACTTTGGAAATGATGTACTTGTAGACGTCATGAGTCTTTGAAAACACCTTTACTACAAGGCGGGTACGTATATATTATCTTTGCTATTGTCTTATTCACAATTAAATGTGTCTGAGATCTTCAAGAACGGATAGTTTCAGCTGAATAGAGCGACCCATGACAATTCTATCCTGCGGTGTCCATTCAATTTAGAAGACAAAGGTCAGTTTTTCAGCAAGGTGGGTAAAGCCATGCATCCCTTCGATAGATACCTCGATGTTCGGTAGCATAACAAGGCACTTCGCAGGTTACGGTTCTAATTGCAAATCTACTTCCTCACCATCAAACATCAAGAAGCTGACAACCTGCAAGCTCAGAGCAAATTCATCCATTTAAAAATTAAAAACCAACACAAAAAACTGTTTTCGTATTTCGCTCTGCCCAAGCCCTTCAACCTTCAGCAACGCTCTCTAATTACCAATAACTTGAGAAATATATGATTGTTCAGAAATAATTTATGGTTACGCAACTCAATGCAAACAGTTATTTAGGTTCTTGATCTTGTGTTGGTTAGATTTCTTTTAACTTCATACCGATATTGAGTTATAGGTGTAATAAATGGTGCAACACTTTATAAAGATAAATAAACCTTTTGTCTATGGAAATGACTTATTCTTTGTGAGCATCCACCTCTCTATGAATACGAGGTTTTGAACTGGTTGAAAGATTCTGGGTCGTTTAATTGTCCCGCAGTCGTTGCCAAGAGTCGATTTAAACATACCGTATTTTACTATAATTAATAATATCCACAAGATAAATCTAATCATTTTTGTGAGGATGCTAGTTATTTCTAAGTATGTATTTGCTGTATCTTGCGTTAAAAAATAAATTGGTTGAGTAGTTATAATAATTATTTACGAGCAGCTTCAAACTTTATTGGCATGTAATCAAATTTAATTAAATTAATTTCGTTTTTGAATATGCTATTTAAAATATTGTATCAATGAACTTAGGAAACTTGCAGACTCCAACATTAATTGATGTGTGTCAAGAGTATTTATATGATTATATTCTGTTGAGTGATTGAGTATTGGTAACTATTTGCTTATGAGTCCACATAATTTCAGGCTGCTCATGCTCTACATCCAAGGAGATGGTAGCCTCATGAGGGTTAGTTAACCTGAAATACTAATCCGATTGTTGCTTACCGCTCTTATCTTTTTGTCAACCTTTCTTCATTATGCAATCTTAAATCAATACGTTTGTCGAGGTGTATAGCATAATTTATTGAACATCATTATATTTTCAAGTTGGAGACTTGTAATTAAATACTGAATTGCTAAGTAAATCTAAATCTCTCTTCGAATGTCGATCCTTCCGCAAAATGATAGCTAACAAACAGCTACAACATGTCCAAGATTGTTTACCTATGCTTAGATCATGTAAATTTTAGTTGAATTCAAATGGAATATGATTTAAATATCATTAATTTTGTCAGTTTAAAATTATTGTTTACTTCATCCTTAGCCCGCATACAATTGAGTGGTCTAATTATCACATAAATCATTAATGGATGCTACTATTAATGAAAGCGTACTCCAAAAAGTCAATGTACTAATTTCGACAGTATTGATAACAATATTAAGCTGAGCATAGTCAATTCGGTCTATCTGATTATTCACCGAATCGCAATTACCGGATTAAGATTAAGTAAGGACTGGATGAGAGACTGCTTGCACTTCTCCAACTCTGCGCTCAAGGCACTCGACTTCTCGCTGAACTGTTGCTTCAGTAAGTAGATGCCTATCTAGTTCTTCACCGCAGACAGGACAGCAGTCTCTATCTTCTCAATCAGACTTCGGTTGACTCCTTTAAGGTCCGAACCTACCTGTCCTTTGCTCATCAGCTTTTGGAGGGTGTTCCTGAGTTGGGCTCTCTTAATTACGTCTGAGTTACCACTGTGCGGCTGTGCTTCAAGTGTTGCTCTACAAACCCCTGCCAACGCTCACTCGGAAGAGCATGCATTGCTTATGGCACCTTCTTTCCTTTTTCCACCAATATCGTGATGAGCTTGGTAACTGCTTCTTCCGAAGGCACCTCGAAGATAAAGGCAGAGGGCGTCAGACATTCCACGTGCTTCCTGAGCTTGGGCTCTGACGTGTTCATCCGGGGTTTCCTCTGGTTTCTGTTGGAGGACGCTCGATAGATCAGACTCGAGCGGAGTTCCATCAGGGGAGGCAGTTGTTGGAACAGACCCACACCCACAGCAGGGCAGAGTTTGGGCTAGAGAGTGATGCAGTCTCGAGCGAGGGAGTCGAGCTGTTCCTGTGAGTGTGTTTTCATATCAACAGCAATAATTTAATAGGAAAACATCGAGAATGAGTCATATTCACATTTTCGTTTATTGTTTAACGATACTCAAGCATCACTACCTCCTCATCATCCCCGGAAGTGGTCCGTCGGGTACGAGATCCTTGTAGTTGCCGCTCTGCCTAAACTTTACTATTCTCACGAAGTATTTGTGGTTCAGACGTGCTAGCTTATCTCCTTCGGTTATTATCCTGTTGCTAAGCAGTGCGAAAGGAAGCGCAAACAGTCCTAGACGCAGGGGGAGTCGAGCATACATCGGTAGGGTGAGGATTCCAGAGTAGAGCCGCTTAGCTAGGACATTGACGGTTATGCCCGCGATGGTGCCGAAGATGCCGTAGGATACAAGGTTTTTGCCGCATTTCTTGATTATGGCATCGTCGCCCGGAGTCATTAGTTGCGAGTTGGACAAGAAGAAGAAGGATACGTTGTAGGGAGTGATCTGCTGGAGTCCCTCGAGCATGGCGGGGTCGACGAGGGGCATCTGCATGGGATCTGGTTGCTTTTACTTAGGGGTCGCCACCTTTTTACTCATTTTAATTCTGGTTTAAAATAGTACAGATTATCACGCTCACTCTCTTGACAATGACTGAGGGGGTGTCCTTGGGATCAGAGGCCTCGGAGCAAATTACATGAGCTCCTCCTCTTCCTCCACCGTTACTGGCTCCTTCCTCTTAGCGAACGGCACATAGCTGGGCAGGTACTTGTTGCTGTCGTACTACGCCCGGGGAGACCGCTGATTTTGTTTAGTAGGAGCATGTTTTTCGTCCATGGCCTAGAGGATTTCTAGGCTGCTTTTGGCCGGGGTGGTCGGTTTAAAAATGTTGTTGGAGAAGGATCGGTTGGTCTTCTTCTCTTTGATGATGGATATCTCCAGGTTCTTCTTGACGGCGTCATCCAGTATCGACCGAGTTAAGCACTGCTGAATGACTCCTTCGGGACCCACGCAGGAGAACCTTTTGATGAGCAGGTTTTCTCCTGCGTCAAACCCCTATGCCCCCTCCAAAGGGTCTTCACTTTCTTCGAAGAACTCTTAATCAAGTTCTTCTTACTATTCGATATCATCGACATCGTTGTCCTCGCTGTCGTCTTCTTCCTAATCGTCCTAAATCTCCTTGGACATTTTCTGTAGAATATAGGACACCTGCTTAACGAACTGCTGCGGTTGGTCCTAAGTGTACTTGGAGAGCTGTTGTTCCAACCGAATCCTATTGGCCTACACTCTGATCTTGGGGAGACTGATGAGCGAGAATATTGAGCCACAGACAAAGGTTCTGATCTCCTCCTGTTCTGTCTAGAGGAAGTCAACTAGCAGCTGCAGGATCTGCTCCTTCTCACACTTCTCCTTGCCCGCATTCTTTAAAGTCATGTTCATCAGTAGAGCAGTCAGGTACTGAGCAGAGGTTTCGCTCAGGTCGTCCTTCTCGAGCTTGATCGTCTGCACTATCCACCGGATGATGCCGTTGTTGATCATGAACAGCTGAGCCTTCGATCTTAGAGACACCTTCTGAAGCGCGTGGAGAGCACATCTTCGAATAACCCCATCATAGCTCTATTCCTTGATTATCTGCAGCAGGCATTACATGAGATGAGTGTTCTCTATGATGTAGCTGCGGCCATAGAAGTCGGAAGCTATTGTGTTGACCAATCTAAGACCGTGTTCTTTGATCAGCTCGGACTAGTTTCTGAACAGAATCGTCAGCACCGGTGTGTTCTATTATCGAATTCCCAGGATGTCGTGAATGGTGTAGGACATTATTATCTACCTCCGCTGATAGCAGTCTTTGTTCTTGGCGATTCTCCACCGAAGAGCCTGCAGCAGTAGACAAAGCTGCAGCTCGTCTTGCCAGTGGAGTATGGATTACTTGACTTTTAGGTAGTCCAGCGACAGCAGGGGAGTAAACGTGCGGTTGTGTCTGGGACTAACGTTAGCGTTGTTGGTATGGTCGATTTAGGAGTAGCTTGGGCCTTCGAACAGCGATATGCCGTTGTTGCTGTGAGCAATTAGGTCGTCCATATTGCTGTTGACGAATACCTCGTACTTGACTAGCTTCTCGTTAAGCAGACTGAGATGACTGCTGAGCTGCCCATTCTTCTCCACTGCTTTAGCGAAGGCCTTTGCAATTTTGACTAGGTCTCTTGCGAGGGAGAACCACTTGGACTGGGACTCCAGCAGGTTGGTCTTCGCGTTTTCTGTTATATCGGATATCATTTCCTGCATTTTCGTGTATTTCTGTCTGTACTCATCGAGCTCCCCCCGCAAAATGCCTTCTCTTTCCAGTGTGTTGTTGGCACTTGAAGTCTCTGATTTTGAGAGCATCTGCTACAGTCTGGTCGGTCTTCTGTGCCCAGAGTTCTCGTCGTAAAACTGGCTGAACTTCTCGCGTAGCTCTGCTATCCACTTCTTGCTGAAGATGTGCGCGATCTTGGAGTGCTCTGATGGCTTCTGCATGTAGGGCAGAGCGAAGTACGGAAGCAGCTCGCTAGTCTTCGATAGTTCCTCCCCCTTAGTCTCTAGGTAGCTGATGAATCCCTGCGCAGCTGAGTTGTCAGATACGGTCTGTTTCTTGACAGCGAAGAAGTAGACCTGCAGGTAAAACTCCAGCTTTCTGAAGACCTCGCTATTTTACCGAACTTATTGGGAGATGGCTCTGCTTACCTTACTGAAGAACTGGTCTCTGGCTCCCGAGTCGAACAGGCTGAGGAGTGTAGCCTTTTCGTGTGTGGATCTGTTGGGCTTTGCGGACTCAGCTCTAAAAGCCTAGAGTGTTTTTGTGCAGGATGTGGACTCGAGGTATTCGGAAATGAGAACAACAATATTGTCCTTTGCATATTTTTTAGACTGGGGCCTGGAGGGATCTTGTGGCTTTTGGTTTTGGGAGACGTAGTTATTTTTGGTGGGTGGTTTTGGTTATGGTTTTGAATTCATTTTTAAACAGATTAAGAAATAATTTACAGAATCGAACGATCGGTCCTTAGCTGGCACTTATCATAGTCAATTCATACATAACTAAGCCATTTACAATTCAAAGTTAACAGTATCAGCTAGCCTGTACAAGGAAAAGTGGCAGCGATTGAAACAGACTGAAAGGTAGTCAGTCAGCTAATTTGAATTGAAGCAACCTTAGTCTTAATTCGAAAAAAATGATAGAGTAAGCAAAATTATGGTAGTAATTACTGTGGCGAGGTCCATTTGACCTCAATTTGTAGAAAGCGATCAGAATGATAAAAAATGACATCAAGGTTCTTGAATAGATGCAGGAGGACGCTGAAAGGCAGGTCAAGGAGTGCCGTGAATCCTACTTGAGAAATTTCCTGAAAGTTCTATCGAGTTTTCACTTCAGAAGGCTTGGAAAAGCAAGAAGATTGCGATTAGAATATAAGATTACCATGGAAAGGATGCAGGATGTTCTGGCTAGGCTCGAAAGGTGGTATTAAGCCTAAGTGGAAAAGAAAGTCGCGATTACGCTGAAGAAAAAGAAAAAGACCAAGAAGAATACTGGTGTTATATTAGCCAAGCTTCGCTGATGAAACTGCTAAGGAAGTGATACGTTGTGTGAGATTAATCTTAGAATCAGTAGGTGTACCAGCTCAGAATTCGTAAGTATTCTATGTTTTTCCGAGAGTTAAACTTAATAGTTTATTACTTCCTTTAAATGAAACCCAAAAAGATCATAAATCTTAATAGCCGTATTATTTACAGTATGATAGTATTAATTTTAAATTGGTAATTAGCTTAAGCGTTAACTGTAAGTCTAAGCACTTTCCTTTGTCTGAAGTGTAGAGGACCGAAGGACTCCAATGCATTCCCTACCAATAAAAACAAAAGAGATATCTTTAGAGATGCAGTAAATGTAACAATACCCTGTTAATAGCAGACCTGATATTTTAATATTTAATTTAATTTCCTTATGTAGCCTGATAACTCAAAACTCAGCACCAAGGACCTCGAAATTAGAATGACAGCCATCAGTATCTTCAAAAAGGTCAAGTTTGCCGAATGTCACGCCTGCGACCACTCTTTGCCTAAGCAGTACGGTCGCTACTGCAAATGCCGTGCTTTCTTTTGTTACGACTGCTACGGCAAGTAGTTGGATGTCCTGACCAGGGAACGGTGTCCTGTGTGCTAATGCACTTGCAAGTGCTTCAAGTGTCGGGAATCAGTCATGGAAGTCCTCGCAAGGACAAAACAAATTGGCAAGTACTAACCAACCAAGTATGCCTTTGTCGACGCCTGCCACTCGTGTGTTCGTCCCAAACAGACTATCTTAGTGTGTAGGAACAAGGAGTGCAGCAGAGGGTTCTGCCAGGAGTGCTACGTGATGTACTCTTGCGACCACAATCCTATACACATTGGATTGGTTGACGACTGGGTGTGCTTTTACTGTCAGGGATTTTGTGAGTGCTACATGTGCAGAGAGGCCAAGATTAGCGCAGAAAACGAGGCAAAGCAACACAACGCTCCTCCACCTTCTCCTGCGGTTGAGTCTGCCAAAAAGCATCCATTAATAGAGGCTTCGATGCTGGCAGCTTCAGCCTCAAAGCCTGCTCAGAAATAGATACTCTTACAGCACTCTCCAGCAAGGCAACGCTCTTTACCAAGATCTTCGTGTTTTTCGATGGAGCATGTTTCCTAAGACTTCCTCTACCAAGCCGCTAAGCCCTTCTATAACTCAGATTGCGCAGTTAAGCCGGTTCCTAGTAACAAGAAGTTCCCACTTGTCGATCCCTACACCAGGTAAGGTATCGAAATCGAAGTCGAAGATTAAGATCAGCCACTTCCCACAAAACTATAACCCAAATCCATCAAATGGAGCTGCTAAAAGCCAGCACCTGCTGCTTAACATCGTAAGCATCGTCGTTCCAGAAGAAACAAATCAAGATAGAGCAGGAATCGGAGGAGATCGAAAGATCGTGAATCCAAGAGCAGCTCAGACAGCGGTGACAGAGCGCAAAGATTCACTATTACTTGGTAAGACCTCCCTGCGCGTGAGAGTAGCAACCAGACAGGGAACAAATAGGTTGCCAAGTAGGCTAGCCAGACAAAGATTGCAACTAAGGTTGAGACAAAGCCCAAGGAGATTATATTTATAGACGACCAACTGGTGCTTCCAGTCAAGAGAAACACCTTTTACAATGATGACTACTGATTAGAATGCATGCGTATGCTATTGCTTAATCTGCATTATCTTAATATTCGGTACACATACCCCATTTTGGATAATTCATGTAGTATTAGTATGGTGAGCACTCAATTATAGCTAATCGATTAAGTTTACCAAACAGCTATGTCATTTAAGTACCCCAATTATCAACCAGAGGCTCTGAGCAATACCAGAGTTGAGTAAGAGTATCGTAGATCTAATAAAGGATATTATAGTATGGTGATTCTGCATACCGAGTCCAAAGTGGACCCCAAAAACTACCCTCTGCTCCACTGGTGGGATTCCGTCATGAGGCTCAACTACTCCAGCTACCAACAGGAACTCGATCAATACGCCTACCAGATTCAGCGCAACAACAGATATGTTCTCGTAATGATTGTTTTACTCAGCAACTGCAGTAGCTGGGCTACAGAGACAGGCTGAGAAGGGATATCATAAGGAAGAAGCAGATGCTGGGTGTGGTGTCTGCAGAGGAGATCCAGTAGTACCAGAAGGTCGACCCAAAAATCCAATATTATTTCAATCGCACGTTCGGTCGGAGCTTCAACTTCTCTGTATTCAGCGTGCTGCTGGGCTTTGGGCTGTTCGGGTTTACGGTGAAGTTCAACCACACCATCCTGCACAGAATATGTAGGTGAGTTGCGATAATATAGCCGCCCTGCTGATTCCTCCTGCCATATCGGCTGCCTGGAATATGAACGACTCAAGGGCAGAGTTCCACACCAACCAACTGTTAGACTACTTGCTGGAGAAGCGGACAGCCTAGTGCAAGGTGTAGAGGTGGCGACCTCTCTTCAGTTCACCCGTAATTAGTAAATTAATGACAGTACAACGTCAACAAAGCGTTCGACGACATGGTGAATATGATAGTCCTATAATGACAGACGTT
>JAOXNN020198583.1:0-24611 GCA_028571205.2 Hydropsyche betteni | reverse complement strand
TAGTTCACTATTTTGCATATGGTTCACTTTTTTGAATTGCGTATATCCACTTGTTGTATGCAAGTGCTAAGAAAGTGCTAAAACAGAAAAAATCTATTAATAAAAACTTCATTTGATATTGATTCTCCAGTTTTTGAATTTTGCCAAGTAATACCTATTAATTCGGTTTCGCCACTTATTGTAAGCCAACTACCACAAAAATGAAAATTACAATATTCTATTCTTGGACTTTCTGTAATTCTATTTATTTTCATTCCTAAATATGGGAGTTTTAAATTTAAAATATTTTCCATAGTTTTTTAATTAAAATAATATTTTCCACAAACTAATATACAATCAATCTCTTTTGATAAAATCCTTTTATATAGTGTTGAGTAACTTATTTGCAACTCGTTTGATTTAGTTATAAAATTTTTCATTTTTTATCCTATTTTTTTATTTTTTCCCAAAAATTACCCTTTAACTTTACTGTTGTTTTTTTACCACAACACCCAGCATAACCATTCTCTATAGCTTCCTCAATTTGGGATTTTTCCATTTCTTTGGCAATGACAAAAAAACCTCGTAATGATTTTAACTCATTACCCAAAGATAAATTCAATCGTTCTTCTAAATACTCTACCGCTGTTTTCATTTTAATTTATTTTTGATTTTACGATATTTTTTAGCTTTAATGTTAATCTATCAAGGTCTATGTAAGTAGTATTGTTGCATTCCCCTATGATTATTGCAATATCTTTTATACTTAAACAGCTTTTGTTTAATATAATATACTCTTCCGCTTTTTCTAAAGTTGAAAAAAATATTCTGCGTGGATAAAGTTCTGATATATTATTAGAAACCGTTATACACATTATTGTATCTATTAAAAAAGGAGTAGTTTCAACTGAAAATACTTTGTCGTCTATAAATTTATTTACTCCATCGAATGTGATTAATACAAATCTATTTTCTTCTTCAAAAGTTATTATTTTTAATTGACCAATAAATTCATTAATGCTATTTAATTTATCTTGATATTCCTTAGCTAAACTATATTCTTGTCTTTGTAGGTAAGGTTTGATAATAGTAATTAACTTTTGTCTTTCTTTTTCATAAAGTTCTATCAGATAAATTATTTTTTCATTTACACTTAACTTTTTTATTTCTTCTTTCATCGTTTTTGTATTTATTAATTTAAAATTAGTTTATTAAAACCGCACCAGCATACAACAAGTGCTATACAAAAGAGGCGGTTCGGTACTCCGCAGAAACATTTGTGGTTAAACAAACATTTGTACTCCGCATCAACTTTATTGCTAATAATCGCCTCCTTCGTATAGCACCATACGTTATCAGATATCACTAAGAAGCCAGTTGTCATAAATTTCACCAATCGTTTTAACAGTTTTGCCATCATATATTGACAAATATTTAGCACCTTTCTCTGTATCATCATGCCATTCCCAATTAACCACAAACCACATTGCAAACTTAGTCGCTAAATCTTTTGGTTTAAATAACTTTTCTTTTTGTCTTAAATTCATTACAATCTTTTTTTAATTATTCTTTTATAAATTACTTCCTGATCTGGATTCTCATACTCAAACTTAAATTTATCATTATAAGCATTTACCAAATCTTCAATACTTAAAAACTCCCTATCATCATTTTTAATAAAATAGAAAGACTTTTGATTTGCAACACCATAACCACATACGGTTTTATTTGTAATTGTTTCTTTTGATAATTTTAAATCTTTATCTTCAAAAACAGAATGCCATTTTGTTGCAAAATTTCTATGGCAAATCATTGTAAAATTTATATCATTTTGATTAATCATTGTTAAATTTTATCCGTTGAATATGACATCTGATAACACTGTACATAACGACATGCTCCTATCGTCGCACGATCGCATGTACTTTGACGTTAGCAGTAATAGCTACCATTCCGTTACTGGGAAAGTTTCTCCTGACAATAATTTATTTGTGATTTCTAATACCACCGCTTCGTGCATTTCATTTGCTTTATCATCTGCGTCCTGTTCTGCAATAGCCCATTCACTATCAAAATACACTTGCTTGCTTACATCAGCATCATAGTATCTTGTATCTGTTGGGTTTGAGTGAAATGCCATAGTTTCAAAGTGTCTATTATGTCCTATAGTTTCAAATTTGTTTTCACGTTCCATAAGCCCAACAGTTGATACAACGATTTTAATATCATTATAAGCAAGCAAGGTGTTTCTCCTAAACCTGCAACTATTGGCACAAATGAAATGCCCTGCCCACCCACGTTCTGTTCTGATAACACCGCTACTACTGCTAACATCGGTTTTGCAAAACGGTGGGTTCTGTGCTAATTTTGTACTTTCGTTTTCCATTTTATCTTTTGTTTTTTAATTGAACATTTGTTTTTCAAAGTCCACCGATTCGCAAAGCCCCAAAAACGTTAGCGGTAATGCTAAAAACCACTGTGAGCATTTTGGGCGTTTTGAATTGCCTTCTCTAAATCTTTGGCACAAACTGTGTAAGATAGTTTGCCCATATTGACAATTACAAATTCTTTTCTATTCCAATGCTCACGAATTGTAATTGAAGGTTTTTTGCTTCTTAATGCTTTTAGTTCTTGACCATTTTCTTCGTAAACTTCTACGATGTTGATACTTTCAATTCTACTTGACATATTTTTGTTTTTTAATTAGTTACTGAATAAGCACATACCGCTAACATAGTGTTGCCAAAATGGGGGTTGAATTACTACTATGATACTTTTGTGCTGTAACAAGCATTTGTGCTACTATGGGGCTTTGGTACTATAATTTCCCCCACTTCGGCAAGCACTAATCCGTGTTTTGTGATTACTTCTTGAATAATCTCAATCGGTACTACAACGCAAAAATACACCTTATTTTGAATTTAACATACATTTTTCAATTATTTTTTAATTTATTTTTGCTTTTACTAAAAAAAGTCTCACTTTTCAGCAAGACCTAATATAAAAACCAAAACTCACATGCTTAATACTACCTACATTTTACGCCTTTATCGTCGCATTCCGTAAATACTACAAAGTCACCTATGAACATATTGGTGTTTTCCAATTTATTGGCTGTACTAAAACTTTCAAAGTAATACAATTCGTCATTTATTAATATTTCTGTGTAATCTTTATTGATTGGGCCGCTGAATATTGACTTCACCAAGTAATTTAACATAAATTGCGGTATCTTTTCTCCTAGCCTTAATATCTTACTAGTTCTAATGACCTTTTTCTTATTTTCGATGCTTATACTCATGCCATTATTTATTAGGCTTGCTTTAATTCGGATTTTGTTTGAGTATTTTAATTGGTCACCAACAAATCCACTAGGTATTTCATAACAATTATCTAAACAATCTTTGCCTTCGATTAAACTTTCCAAAGTCAAAGTATTTATACAACTTAATATCCTACTAAACTCCTGAGTACAATAAGTGTCAGTTCCGTTGCTTACTTCTATTTTAAAACATTGATCTGGAAATAATGAAGTATCTATTTCTAATGTTTGGAATGACTTTTTACACCCATATCCAACTGTTTTTCTTGAAGTGAATAAACTCATGTCGGTTATATTTCCGTTTGAGCCTATTAACTTGGCTATGAATGCAGTTCCCCAACCACTAGAAGGATTACGCTTATCGGTGTTAGTCGTGTCGGTAAGTTGAAATTGTACCATTATTTTATCACCCGTGTAAAATGGTATGAAGTATTCACTATCGGATTGACATTTAATACAATTATGCAGCATATCGCACTTTGCTATTAATCCATCCGTATTTTGACCGTAACATAATATCTTTTCGGGTAGGCAATATTTATAAATCACACCTTTTACATTTGTGCAAGTTTGCGGTTTTATGGTAAGGTAATTTATCATGGATTAATTATTATAGGGTTAGCAATAGGAGTGCCTGCATTCGGCATATTAAAAACATATTGACCTGTAGATATACATGGTGGGGTCGTTGAGCTGTCAGTAACTTGTACATAATATGTACCTTCGTCAACCATGGTTATTGGATTTGTGTTAGCCGTGAAGCCATTTGGCCCTGTCCATGCGAATGTTGCACCAGCAGGCGCATTTGTAATTGTCAAAACTTTATTTATACATTCAAATATAGGTTCAAATCCATCGCAACATTCTACTATACAAACTTCAATAGGCATTTGTGGCAATTCCACCTGTATAGGCCCTTCAATGCAAACTTTCAAACATCCATCTTCGCCTATCAATTCATTTGGCTTGCAACATGCTTTAATTATTGTGTGCTTTTCGCAATTTGGATATTTTATTTCCCAAACTACCAAAAACATCATTGCTCCAGCTACTGAACTTGTATAATTACTAAATGTATTACCGCCGTCGATTGAGTATTTTTTGGTGTTTACTTCAAGTCCTGTTTCGTTTCCTAAAAATGTAGCTGAGAATAAACCCATGTCATACATGCAAGTCACATCGAATTCATCATAATCACAATTACCTACTATGTCGTTTGTTTCCGTTCTAATTATGTTTATTGGTGGGCAACTATCGCTAAATGATATATTATGAATCATTACTATTTGCTCGCCACCAACTAAAACTATTGGAGCCGTGTATAATTGATATGTAACACCACCGTCAATACTTACCTTCAATCCTTCATCCAAAAATATAGGACTTGTAAAGTTTTGAGTTTCGGTAATGGTTAGTAATGTTTCCGTCAATGTATATTCAAAATCTAATGTATTATCACAATTTTCTACAATGCTGCAAAATACAGTATCATTTAATTCGATTGGTGGGCAACCATCGCTAAATGTTATCTGTCTTCTAAGATAAACTACTGGTTGACCTGTGATTGAGCCGCCCCATGATTGGTATGTAGTTCCATTTGTTGAATATTCTAATACGTCGCTAGTAACTGCACTCGCTAAAGTTCCTGCACTTGATGCTATTATTGTTCCTGTTTCTGGGTCGCAAGAGTAGGTTATGGCTGGTGTATTGTTGCACTCTATTGGTGTTGGGTCTGGTGGACATTCGCAATCTTGATATATGGTAGTTTTGTTTATAATATAAGTCTGGTCGAAATATGTTTCGTCCTCATAAGTTATAACATAGCTACTATGATACAAGCAACCATTATCAGCTGTAAATTCTATTACAAAATTATATATATTTACGCCATTTTTGGGTAGTAATAAATTAAAATTAGTGGTAGTTAAATTGTTGTTTAATTCGCTAAACACAATAGTTCCGCTGACAGCAAATTCTAATACAAAGTCGTTACTATTTGGATTTGATTCTGGGTCAGAATAAATCCTAACAGTTAAATCTTCGCATTCTGGACACTCACAATCTTCACCACCACCTTCTGGATCAGTCTTAATAACCCGAACACAATACTCACTATCTAAATCCAAAAATAAATTATCAATAACGATCGTGCCGTTTGTCTCACTCACTATCCCGTTATTCGAGTAATAACCACTTTCACCTAAAACAGCATCGACAGTACCATCCAATGTAGGATACGAAATCGTAATGTTTCCATCTTCGGCACAAATAACATCAACTACATTACCGTCTTGACTTACCGTGGCGTTTAATGGTACTTCATTTGAGATAACGCCCAATTTCATTTCTAAATTATAGACATCGATGTGATCTCCATAATTCATTGTCAATGCAAAATTTAAAATGTACTCACCATTTAGATTATCGGTATTCACATTGGCGCAAAACATACCCATGTCATTGCTGCTCACCACCACTTGACCGCCTATCGTAGCTACTAAAGACTGAAAGTAATCATCAAAGTCACCTGTATATCCATTTGCCGTGATTGCTGCATTAAAACCCGGCAAATCTAAAACCGTGCACATTTCTATGATTCCTTGTTGTGGTAGATTCTTAACGCACCCATCCAAATACACATTACCAAAGGCATCAGTTGTGGAATATGAAATAGTAGGCTCGATTATCGGAATAGTAGCACCTTCTAATTTCAAAGGTTCGCTCAAACAGCTATGCCATGTTCCTAGATGTTTATAAACTACATAAGCCCTATATGTTCCGTTTGGTGCTAAACATGCTTGATCTATTGTAAACGACCCTTTGGATAGACCCATTTGGTAAACGGTGTTAGTTCCTGCTGTTATGCAATTATTTGGCAGCATATCCACCAATGTAACACCATTATTTATTTCAGCATAACTAAGCCCTAAGCTATCGACTATGTTTTCAGTATTGTTGATCGTATCTTCACGATAAAACCCTGCAAAGTAACTTTGACTTATCGGATCGGCGGAATTGAACTTTATTACTAAGTCTTCGCCAGTCTTAAATCCTGTATTTTCAAAGGTAAAATCATTGTCACAAAAATAGTTATTTGATTGACTTATCGAAGCTGTTGCCGTCCTACCTTCAACATCTGCATATATTAATATTTCTTTGCTCTGATCATAAACGCTAGTACCGCCGTTGTAAGATTTTTCCCATACATTTGTTAAATCTGGACTACCTACCAAACCAATAAATCCATTTAAGTCAGCTGTATTGAAATATCTAAGTTCAATATCAAATGTCTTGGCATCAATTCCAATTATATAGACTTTGTAATTTTTCCAAATATCGGTATTCGCAAAGGTCAATAGCGTCATGCCACTTGCCGGGACGACACCATACCACGCAGGAGTATTTGAATTTATAGCATACTGTAAAAGGCTATTCAACCATAAAGCAATGTTAACTTTGATGGCTTTGCCAACTATCATTTCATCGCTTTGGAATCTGATTTTTACAACGTCATATTTCCCAATTGTTGACTGTATATTTTGTGAGTTTGATATTACATTTAGCATTTTACTTCTAATCCTTCAAAGGTGATCAATTTATTTGAAAAGTTTATCTTATAATTTTTCGGCTTTGCAGGACCATATTTTGTTAAAATAGCATAATCATCTGGATAATTTAATATCTTATCCACCAAATCGCATTCCAATTCTACTTCTATATCTTTAATCTTAACTACATTGTTATTGTTTAGGTTCGGGTTGTCAATATAGTGAAAAGTTTGATATAATCCTTCTGGCTCAGATTCTTTATACCACATTGGGTAATTATAATCATAAAATTGCACATTACCAATATTTATTCCTAAGAAACTAAACGGTCTTCTAAGTGTCGGACGCCTTATTACTTTTGCGTCATTCAAATCGGTATTTGGCTCTAAGTTTAATATTTTAAGTAGCGATGCCTTGTCTCCTGAAAGTATTAAATCTCGATTTCTTCTAGTTGACCCATCTTTACAAATACCCGCAGCAGCTGAAACACCATAAACGGCTAGGACATCGAACAATAAATCCATATCAAAAAAACCATCTTTTTCATAAGACTTATAATCAAATTGGAATCTTGATCTGCCTAATTTTGAATTTATATTTAATGTACCTTTTTTCCATTCGCTTAGTTCTGAGTTCCATTCTACTCTATCATCATAGCTAGTTTTCATTCTATTGCCTTCTTGATCGTAGGAATCATCTGAATAAGTGTAATTAGCGTTAGCGTAACTTTTGTCAGTATTGAACTCGACACATTGTGTTTCTTTGCTTACATCGATCAAGATACCTTTTTCCGCATTGTTAAAATAATCTTTGCGCTCTACAATAAGGAATCCGTTCTTAATCCTATAGTCTGCATTGTAAGTGTCTTTTATGTATTGCTTTAAAAGTTGTATAGTAGTCAAATTTGGGCCATTATCTTCAATCCAATTTCTTGCATTTTTTAATCCACGTTCATATTGGACGGAATATAAAACGTCGTTTCTATGAATCGATGTTTGAAAAATACTCGATCTTAATTTTAATCCACATTGCGCTGCGTTATATTCTAGTATATCTTTAATATATGGAGCAGGTGCTTTCCAATTAGTGCCTGTTATAAATTGCGTCATGTCGCATATTACTTTCTCCAATGGGCTACAGTCAACACCAGCCTCACCAAAAGTAACAAAGCTTATTATCTTGTCAATCACTCTACATATTTCAAATATAATCCTTACTATAACTAATAGGACACTAGATATGATATAAACTATTAGTTGTATTAATCCGGGCCTGTTTATATTCCATATTTGCGGATGTTTAAATGCTTCTGCAAAACCTTGTCTCCAGAATATCTTGGTATTTAAAAACTCATAGCATTTATTTACTTTGCTCGGTTCTTTCAAAACTATGGTAGCTTCGCAATCGCAATAGTCAATTCCTTTTGCATCACTTTCGAATTTAAACCACTTCTTACAACAGTCATCATAAAGACTAACTTCTATTTTTTTACGTAATCCTTGACACGGATCCGAAAAATAGTAATCATATAGCCATAATGCTGCTTTGTCAGTAAATTTTATTTGATTTGATGTCGTAATGTTATAGGTTAAATCTTGCTCGTTTAACCCTATCGTTATTTCTACATTTGATAAGTCAGCATCTTTGGTAAAGTCTTGACCGTTTATAAGTATTCTCATTGTCTCATTTGCTTTAATTTGTCAATCCTACTGTTTGCTCGATTGGTCATAGTCAATATACCTTCGTCGCTTATATTAACTGTCATTCCTGCTCCTTGCATGGCGTTTGTGAGTGCATCCAATTTTTTATTGGTAACTTTTATTTGTTTTAGTAAATCTGAATTATTATTTGGTTGCTGTCTTGATCCATTACGGTAAGCCAAACCCATTAATGCCATTTGTGGCAACTCTCTATTGGATATCCCAGCCTTTAATAATGGTGCGTTTTGCTCGGCTGTCAATACTCGTTCTTTAGGGTGTAAGATAGCTCGGAAACCGCCTTGACCATCTATGCCACTACCATTATACCCTGTATCTTCAATACCTTTTTTGAAAGATGGAGTGCTAAATGCATTATTTAAAACTATTAGAGTAGATGCAATAGCAGCAGCTATTGCCAAAGATTGTGCTATTCCTTTAAAAATGTTTCCTTCTTTAAATCCTGCTATTGCTGCTAATATTGCGGCACTAATCGCAACCGCATTATTTGCCGCTATTTCTATCGCTGCTATCCTTTTTTGTGCGTTTGCATACTTTTCACGCTCTTCCGTTAACTTTGCCAAACGCTCTTCTTCAAGTTGAACCTGTTCGGTGTTGCCTTGGTCTATCGTACTTATTAATCCGTTTAGTCTTTCTTGTGCAATCGCAATTTCTTTGTCTTTACGTGCAATTAACTCCCCTAAGATCACATCTGTTAGTTCCTTTGCTCCACTTAATACAGCAAGTTCTTGGTCTTTAATTCGCTTGAAATAATCATCGTTTATTTTTTGTTTAGCGTCGGCTTTTGTTTTCTCTAAATCTATTTCAGCATTTGCCTTTTCTAATTTTAGTTTGTTTAGTGCATCTTCCCCTTCACTATTTGCCAAAGAAATATTAATACGACCTTCAATTTCTTTTATTTTGGCAACTTTGTTTTTTATGTCAGCTTCAATCTCAGCAGCATTTAAGTCGCCACCCGTTAATAAGGTATTTAAGATGTTTGTTTTGCCTTCTAAATCGACGTTTGTTAATCCGGCTGTTAATTTATTAGTTAAGTCTTCTATTATGCTATTTATTGCAATTTCACCTTCTTCTGGCTTCAAAATACCATCAAAAATTTGCTTTCTTATCTCCTTAATTCTTTCAATACCAGTTACGTTTGTTATTGATGCAGGTTTAACATTTATAATTGGCAATAAACTTATAACTATTGGATTTCTAACATAGAAGTCATCTAATTCTGATTGTAATGTCAGAATATTACCCTTTTCTTTTTCTATATCTAATTTACTTGTATCAATATTGCTTATCTTTATTTGTGACAAAGCAATATTTTTCTTTTTTTCTATAAGTTCTAAAGCTAAAGCTAAATCTTCGGCATTTTTAATGGTTCTCTTCGCATCGTTTTCTAACAATTGAAACTCCAACTCTTTAGCGTCAAGTTCATCTTTTAATGCTTTTTCACGTGCTTTTTTAGCTTCTTCTTCTATTTTTATTGCATTTTCTGATCTTTTTTTTGCATCTTCTTTGGACTTTTCAGATAATTCTAATTTCCTTTTATTAATTAATTCTTGGTATTCAGTTTCTTTGTTTAATATCTCTTCTCTATCTGCATTTTGAAGACGTAAAGCATTTAATTCATTAATTATTATTTGCTTTTGACTTTTAAAAGAATCTTTACCAAGAGACTCTTGTATTTTAATACTTCGCTCTAGGTCTTTATTCCTTTCAATTAATATATTAGCTAAATTATTTTCTCTTTGTCTTATTAATTCGTCTTGTTGACCTTGTTTAAAAGCCTTTACAGTGTTTGCACCAATTTGATTAAAACTTTCATAAGCAGCATTAAAATCACCACTAAGCAAATTGCCCAAAACATCTCCAACATTGCCAAAAAAACCAGCTATTGCATCATCTAAAGCAAATATAGATGTTTTTATTTGGTCAAAATTTTTATAAACATATTCGCCTGCTTTTACTAATGCGTTTAAAGGTGGAATAAATGTCGTAATTTTTTTGCCAAAATCAAATATAGCTTGTGCATTATTACTTATTGATTTTTTAACCTTATCAAAATTAATTATCAATGAACCCAAAAGGACAACCAACAACCCAACTCCAGTTGAAGCTAAGGCAATTCTAAATAATTTTAAAGCACCAGTTGAACTGCCAACTACCGTATTATAAATTCCTTGTGATATGGCGGCCGCTCTCATTCTTAAATTACTATTCTGCAATAACAATGCGTGAGCCTCTTGCAATCCGTTTGATATTGCCATTATGGCATTCAATTTTACCAATGCTTTTTGAACGTCTTCATTTTCTTCACCAAATAAAGCAGCTGAACCTTCCATAATAGAAAAACCTGCCGCAATCGCTCTTGTACCTTCTATAAACGTGTCTATACCAACTGTATCGGATGATAGGTTTTTAATTTGTTCCCTTACGTCTCCTATCTCATCTGTAAGCATTGCAGCTCTTGCTATTGCTTTATCTAAGTCTTGACCTTCTAAATCTCCTGACGTTATTGCATTTGTTAAGGCTCTTAGTTCTTGTTTTGCTGTTGTAAATTGCTTAGTCAATACATTGGTTTTGGTAGCGGCATTATCTATTTTGTCAACTTCCATAGTTGCAAGAGCCTTACTTATGTCTTGTATATTATCTTCCAAAAACTTAAACTCATCAGCCGTTAATTCAGTTTTAGCGATTAATGCTGTTAGTTCATCTTCAAATCCACTAAGATCATTATTGCCTAGTTTCTTGAATGCCGAATCTAAAGCCTTTGCAGCTCCTTCTGTAGCTTTTATTTTTTCTACAATAGTTCCTGGAGAAATATTTTTGAAGTTGTTGTTTATAGCCTGTGAGACCGTTTTTGATGTACTACTAAGATCACCAATACGATCATTTACTTCAACAACTTTGGTTCTAAGTTCTTGAACGTTGGTTTGAAAACTTATTATTATATTGTCTTCTTGAATTACGGCCATGCATTAGATATTAAACGCCTTAATATCTATGGCAAAGGTACAATATTAATTTTAATTATTATCAAAATTGCATATTGCAAAGATTATAACAGCCCAAATAATTATGTTTATCATTTTAATTCACTTTCGTTAACAGAAAGCACTACCGACCAGCTTCGATAGTAGTATTTGTTAATTCTGTGTCATAGATTATTTTTTACATTCATAAATTAAAGAATCACCATTCATATAAACTCTAGTATCTATCAAGTCTTTGAATAACATATTGCTTATTCCTTCAAATTCTGAATTAATACAATTAATTACGCTTACATGAATACAGTCTGTTGCCTTGCAATTATAACTTCTGAGTATATCAGTATTTTTAGAATCAATTATCTCGCAAAAACCACAATCCATATCAACCCTAATCCACTCAGAAGGTTGTTCATTGATTATACGTTTTATTTTTGCATATTCGTAAGATATAGACATAGCTATTGCTAAAAACATTATTACAAATGTTGCTATTATCATTGTCTTTACTTGTTCTTTTGTCATTTTAATTTTAATTAAGTATTGATAAAATTAGATTAGTGATAAAATATATTATTCCGAACAACACAGTATTGAAAAGCAATAGTTTTTGTTTCTTCATTATATTTCAACTTTTGACCGATTCCAGTTCTTTTGCCACCTCGTTTAGATTTATCATCAGAAAAGCATTATTAAAACTTCCTTGTGATAAGTTTGGAAGATACGGAGTAAGTCTAATAGGCTCAAACTTTTGCTGCAACAGTAATAAAGCCCATTCTAATTTGCCTTCGAAATCATCAGGTATAAATTTAGTGTCTAATGATTTAGCAAATTCTTCTTGATTCTGGTAATATAAATCTTTGTTTATCATTTTATTTAATTTTAGTGATTAATAATTGACGTGTCATAACAGTGTACATAACGACATGCTCCTATCGTCGCACGATCGCATGTACTCGGGCGTTAGCAGATATCAAGCATTAAAAAAATTTTATATTAACAATTTTACCATCCCTATTTGTCTGTTGTATTCCATTATATAAATTCAATAAGTTCTACCAAATAATCTGGCTCCAATCCACAAACGTCAATTAATGCTTGTTCAGGATCTTCGCCTGTTTCTACTTCATCGATCCACATTTCTATAAGTTCGTATGCTTCAATTTCGGACAGTTCCCTTTCAGCTAAATCCTGAAAGGCTTTTGTTTCTTTAATTCTTTGTTTCCAACTCATTGCTTTGTGATTTTGATTTGATTTAGAATAATGCTGGGTGCTGTAATAGATGATCTTTGGTTTGTTTATCTTTCCTACATCTTCAAGGTTTAGACGCCTTCGCTATCCCAGCATTATTTTTTTAAATAATGTTTTATAAATCTTCACTATTTATTCTATTGAGATTCATTTCAGCCACTACAGCACGTGTAATATTAGAACATGCATATATAATAGTGTTTGCTCTTTTTAGTGATGTCTTTCGCTCTTTTACATCTGATAATAAACCCTTTAATTCGTATCTAACTAATTTTAGGTCAGTACACAATTCTTTCTTTTCAGTTGACATAATATTCTATTTTTAGTGTTTGTTTGTTTTTGGAGTTGTTATAAGGTTTCCTAATGCACCCTGTTGATAAGCATCTATTCAAAACATCTCGACCTATATTAAGTTCTTTTTCAACTCTTTGCGAAGATGTAAATATTCTTTTTTCACCAGTATTAATGTCGGTTACTAAAACTTTACCCTTTGACTTAGAATTAAATTGACTTCTAAAATCATACTCTGGAATAATACAATCACTTTCGCTGTGCCCAAAATAAAGCCTTTTTTTTACGCAATGCTCACCAATGCCATATTTTTTATTTACATAAAATGCAAACTGCTCCATAGTTGAAAACTCTAACCCATCTAAGTTATACTTCAAACTTCTTTTTGTTTGAATGTGAAGTTTTGCAATATCTAATATTTCATTTGTTATATCACTATTCTTTATTCCATAGTTTTCTATTGCAAACCTTTTTAAATAATAGATACTTAATTCTTTTTTACTTTTTATCCTATAATTATATACTCTTACTTTTGAGCATTCGTAGCAAATACAACTATAACCGCCACTCATATTTTTATTCTTACTAAAATCTTTAAATTCTTTAACTATTTTGCAGTCAGAACATCTTTTTTTACCATTAGCTAAAAGTTCTTTTAATATCGATAACTTACCAATCTCCTTAATTCCAGATTTATGAGAAATACAAGTCTTGCAAATTGTTCCAATCCTACCTGTTTTTATATCTTTAATATAAAAATTTGATATATCTTTTTCTTTATTACATGATTTACATATCTTCATTTTGCTTTAAATTTGTTTAATTATACTGGACAAATACAGAAATAATTTTTTTTTCTCGCTCTTGGTAATAAGATAAAATCATATCCCAACATATAGGCATTAGTATCTCTTAATACTATATTAAAGACCAAATTATGATCTTCGATTGTTTTTAAATTTAACTTTTCCATTAATCTACTTTTTTAATTTCTGACGCAAAGATACAAACTATTTTGATAATCGCATACTTTTTTCAATCTTTTTTTTAAATAATTTACATACTACTCAAAAACTTGTTCACATCATTGTTCAAATTCTTAAACATAGCATTCAATAAATATCTAAACGCATCAGTCATATCCATGCCAAAACCTAATTCTCTATTCTTAAATAAACTTACTTTGCCTGCCTTATCAACTATTGTATTAGCTTTTTTAAGGTCTTCAAATAGTTTCCTGCATCCTTCGGTATTGCTAAAATAGATTGGTATCTTGTACATGACGTTATTACACAAATCTCTGGATAAATGTATTAATGGATTTGCGTGTCTCGTTCCTATGAAGTTGCTAGGCACTATTTGATGAATGTTTTCTATATGCAGGAAATCGGTTATCTCTTGACCTGCCTGAATGCCACCTACTGCACTCCTTTGGTTTCCTGAAAAGTCACCAGTTACCAAAACCCTTCCGGCATGACCAAATATTATATCTTTTGTTTCGTGACATAAATTTTCAGTTCCTTTGGCTTGAATACAGTCATGTATTATTAATCCATATCCTTGTATTAGTTGTGCTAAAATAACAGTTGTAGGATCAAAGTTAAAGTCAAATGATTCGAACAAGTCTTCCATGTCTATTATAGCATGATCTTTGAACATAATTCGATTTGTATGCAAGAAGAATGGATTATCTGACTTGATATCACCCCAATTACCTAAAGCATCACATTCATATCTATCTGGGTCTATTTCTTTGTAATCCAAAAACTCTTGGACTTTGTCAGGTGGTGCAAAAACATTATGCTCAAAGTTGCATTGTTTTACCTTTGCGTTTTTGAATATCTTTTTTTCAAAGAAATCTTTATATATCCAAGTTTGTTTTGAAATTGGATTAAATGTTAAATGGACTTGTGAAGGTACGTTGTATGAGTTCCTTAACGTTCCCTTCAAATCTAATAAATCAGACCTTCCAATGCTACCATTTCGTGTTATTGGTTCGTCTATCCATAGATCGGTAAACTCTGCTATTGACCTTGCAGGCTTTTCAAAACTAAACCCTTTGGCAAAATTTCCGTTTTTATGCTTTATTTCCATTATAGTTCCCCTTATCTCAAAGTAATCCTGCAGGAATGGAAACTTATTTGTAATAAGGTCTTTAAATAGCTGGAATTGACTATCTTTTGCATCTTTTTGGGTTTGACGTGCAAATATGCCCCTGAAATAATTGTGATTGTGGCATCGGTGCAAAAACTCTAAACATTTAACCCAAGACTTTGCTGATACCCTGGATCCGTAATCTATCTTGAACTCGCTGGTTGTGTCGTAAAAATCATTTCTATAATGCTCCGGAAGTAGAATAATACCATCTTTGGCAGCATTTGCCGACAATTCAATTGCTTCTTGGTGGGTGTAATCATTCTTTATCCAGGCTATTTGCATATTTTATTTTTATACCATATCGTTGACTTCAACGGAATGGTTGTCTTCATTTTTTGTTCCCCAAGTATTTTTCTCGTAAAGCATATCTAAATACTCATGTGGAAGTACTACATGTTTTTCTGATCTGACAGGTGCTGAGCCTATTGGTATTATTTTGTAATGTTCCATATTTTAATTATTCTTTAAATCTGATGGTAAAAGTTTGAAAAATTTAACCGCATGATTGCAACTAAAGCCACCCCTATTAGTTCCGAAATTAGCAGCTGTAGTATCTGGATTCCATCCTGGATTATCTTTGCTCAACTCTATTATTTTTGGGATGTCGGATACTTTATACTTGTTGCCGCCTAAACTGAGTGACTTATATTCACCGCTACCAGCCTTTAAATGAATACATGTGTACCTACTATTATCTTGGATGCGCCCTAAATACATAAGGCCGTCTAACTTAAACTCTTCACGTGCGTAATCCTGAATGTAACCGTCATATTGATTAATGGCATCTTTAGATATTTGTTTGACATATCGAAGTATTACGGAATCCTTTTTTTGCGTGCTTAGAATGCTTTCCTTTAGTGCCTTTTCAGCTTCTTTGAATGTCCTTTGAAATACTATTGATTCAAATAGTGTACGTCTTACATTTGGTGTGAACTGATCTATTATAGTTGGTTTATTCGATAATGTGTCAACTATGTTTTGCGTCAATATCTGTTTTGTAATTGCAAAATTTTCAGACTTTAAAGATTCATATTCCGAAACGCTAATTTCATTCTTTAGCAAACTGATATTTAACTTTTCGATCTCATCAAAATCATTTAGGTAATCCTTAACCGTTGCTTCTCCTGACTTATTGTCAAATATCTTTAGTATCCGTTCCTTAATGCTTAATAAAAGTCTTTTGTTCTTTAGATTGTTTACTAACCTACCACCTACAATATCAAACTCATCTTTGAAGTACTTTAGAATGCTTGAAAATATTTCTTTTTCAATATCCTTAGTGCTGCTTACCAATTTGTCTTGGCTGCCTTCTATGATTGTTAGTATCTTATCTATTTTATCTTGATCCATTACCTAATCTTTAGATTCGTAACAATTCTTAATCAATAGATTACATGCCTTCTTTATCCGTTCTTTAAAATCAGACCTTACACGAAAAGATATTGTTTCAGTTTCTGGTCCTTTTGGTCTACCAGCATTCACACGTTTACCACCATTATTTTTACGTCCATCTTTTTTTTTCAACATTTTTTAATTTTTTATTTGTTTAAAAATTATTTGGGAAATTTGTTTTTGCCATTTCCCCAATAGAATTAAAAAGTTCCTGACCTTCGCAAACATTATTTAAATAATTTCTATCTATATTATTTTTTGAAAGTGCCAACCTTAAAGATATTGTTCATTTTTATTTGGCAACTCAAAAGAAGAAACATCCACTTCCTTAAAACCTTGAGCCTTACTAAGTACAAATGTCTTGAAATTGTCAATGTTCTTTTCACTAAATGTATTGTTTTGCTCAACCTTAATCGTTGACCAGCCTTCTATCCTGTCTATCTTATCGATCACATTGCATAATACATTGGCGTCCTTTGGGTCTGCATCCTGTTTGTTGCCCTGGATCTTGTTGTAAAATATCTTTGCCGTATTGCTTAACATTTTCAATGCTTCTTCTTTCTTGAAATTAGACGCTGTAACAGATTCTTTTTCCGTCTTAATAGTTTGCTCCATCTTTGCGATTTCAATCGCTTGTCGTTGCTCTGTATGCGTCTCATTGGCGTTTAACCAATATTTGTTAAATGTTCTTTCTGTAACCTGAAATTTAATGCAAAACACTGAACATATATCATTATATTTTACGTTACCTTTGTTTAGCTCGTCTATTATGAAGTCTATGTATATTGTTTTGTTATTCTTCATTCTAAACTATAAATCTTCTTCATCAAAAATATACTCTTCTTCTAATTCAACTTTGCTGTCAACTATGTTTTTATAAGCATAAAATTGGCTCAATAGAAATAAATCACTTTCATTTAAAAAGTCTTCTGGACTATCAAATTCTTTTATGGTTTTTGATATTTCAAATCCTTCTTGTAGTTCAGAAACAACTGCATTTTTGTACAACTTATCATACTCTTGCAATTCTTTTATTAATTCAATTTTAAAGTCCATATTTTTTTGTTATTTTAATTAGTGATTTAGTATATTTATCAGATTTGCCCAAAACCCCTTTAGTAATACCTTCTGCATAAAACTCATTTACATTTGTCTTACCATATGATCCCCAAGATTTTGGATTATCTTTTTTAAATGTCTTGTATAGTTTATTTATGTCCTTACCCGCTTCTTTGTGTTTAGATTGTGGCTTATGAGTACTCCATAAAGCGTGGCTTAATTCATGTACAACCGTATGCTGAGTAGGTTTATTTGTTTTATTTAAAAACCCAGACTTATACGCCCGACCTTTATATTCATTAACTGTTTTTACATCTGCTTTCTCAAAATGTGCCCTATTTAAAAATACTTCGGTTTTACCACTACTCAAATCCGTTCTAGCTAAACCTACTGCCCCTTCCATAGTTGCTAGCCTTACATCTGACTTAACACCTAATCTGCTTTCAAACTTACTTATACCTTGTTGGACTTCTCTTTGCAATTGTCTATTTTGCATACCTTTTAGACTTCCAATATTTGTTACATTTATATTTGAGTTTCCACCACCATCATTTCCAATACCACCCGTATTACCAGTAACATTACCGTTTCTAACACCGCCACTTGTTTTTGCCATTTTATTATCTATTTATCGTTTACAAAATCTTTTATAAATGTTAAATTATTCTTTGCGCAAAACTCCTTAATTTCTTTACTACCACCGTAAACAACTAAATTTGGTTGACTTAGTCCACTTATTTGTTGTGCTATTTTTAATTCATCTTCTAAATAGTTTAACCTTCCAGTATATCCACGTGTAAAAAATGAATTATAACCTTCTGGTATTCCCATTATATTGTATTCATAAAATTTACGACTTACATTTAAGTCTGCATAAACTTTATATCCTTTTTCTTGGAAAAATCTACTTAACCACCTTTTTTTGTAAATAAGGAATAAACCAAAGCTTATAGGTGTAGAATCAAATAATGATAAATTTGGTTCCACTATTTGGGTACATCCACTCTTTAATATATTTGATGGATCTTTCCATATTGCTTCAAATCTATAATCATCTACATAAAAATGATAAGTACCTATTCCGCCATTTGTTCTTTTTTCAGCACCATAAGGTTTTAATGGTAATATTAATTCAGTGGCTTGATTTTCTAATTTTAATGTAGGGATGTCAAAAATATTATTTGAATTGTAAATACAATCTGGAATAAAGAAATCTTCTTCTTGTTTTTCTTCTTTAGTATCTGTTTTTTCTTCTTCAACAATCTCTTCTATTTGTACATTAACGCCTTGCATATCCACTTCAACTTCTTCAATCTCGAGCCACTCTTCCAATATCTCACTATTAAATGGATTATGTTTCTGATTGTACACCTGCACTAATATTTCTATTGCTTCTTTTTTATCCGCCGCTTCGACTTCAAAGGCTTTTAGTAAATTTGGTACGTCGTGACCTTCAGCAACTAATTCTGTCAATACTTCTTTTCTCGTATGACCGTCTATACATAAATACTTTTCGCCATCGTGCCAAACAGCAAATGGTAGCGCAAATCCAAACTTTAAAAGACTATTTTTTAAATGCCCATAATTGTATGGAAGTTTTACGCCTTCTGGCTGCAAATCGTGTAGGTCATTTAGCCAATCAATCTCTATAAGGTTTCCTATTCTGTTTTTCATGTTTATTTTTTAAAATGGCAAATCTTCTTGACCATCAATAAAACTATCATTGGTTGTAACATTTGACGTCTCAACCTTTGAACTATCCATGTTTGATTTCGAACTATCCATGTTTGCCTTCGGATCAAGTCTCTTAACCGCTGATGCCACTATATCAGTCGTCATTCTTTCGTTGCCTTCTTTGTCTTTGTATTTTCGGTAACTTACTTTTCCTTCTATGTACACCTTTGCCCCTTTTGGTAGTGACGCCACCGTTTGCGATGGTTTCCAAACAACAATGTTATGCCATTCGGTTTGATCTTGCCATTGATCGTTTTTGTCTTTGTAGGAATCCGTTGTGGCAAGTGAAAAATTGCAAACCTCCGTACCATTTTCTAGTGTTCGTGTTTCTGCATCTTTGCCAGTATTTCCGATTAGTGTGATTTTGTTTATCATAATTTATTTACTTCATTATAAAAGTTTATTGAATTTTGAGCTTTGTTTAATGCTTCTATAAGTTCTGTCATAGAGCTTCTTAACCCAATTGCTTGCGTTGTAACTTGACCTTGTGCCTTTCGATTATAGTAATTAGCTTTACTCATAAGTGTCTGAAAATCGTCAACAGATTCTTTACCCAAATTGAATATTTTATTGTATAATTCCAAATCAGAATTATCAAATTTGACGCGATTGTCAAGTAGTACTTCAATTATTTTTATATCGTCAATATTCATTCTTAATCCTGTTTTAAATATTCAGCAATAACATCCAACTTCTCAACAGTTGGTACTTCATCATTTTTCAGCATTACAAAAGCCGCTTGACCGTAAAGTGTGATTTCTGGGTAATCTTTATCTTTGATCAGATTCCATGATGATTTGGCCTTTTCAGGATCTTTGGCAGATTGTAGAATATTTACACGAATGTTCATTCTCTCTTGGGCAATGTGGGCCTTCATTCTTGCTTCATGTTCTGCTTTGGCCGCTTCTTCTCTTTTGCGCTCGTTTGAGCCTTTAATAATATTCATCTTTGTGTTTTATTTATTTAAAAAATATTTGCGTAAAAAAGTATCCAGCCATACCACCACACATCGCTCCATATGCATAAACAAACTGATCTCTTTTATTAGCTATGTTTGCCTTCTTTACATTTGTGACCCAAAACCAGGATATTAAAAAAGAAACTACAGCAATACCTGCTATAATTCCTTTGGATAAAAATATTGTATTTACAGCCACTAAAAATACTTGGATAAATGATGTTCTGAATATCATAAATGAAATTTGTAAAAGTTGAAATCTTTCGGCATTCTACCTTTTAATCTCGCTGCAGATTCATAATCTTCAATTTCAATAGATGTATTGTAAACCAATTTAACTATGTGAATAGATGCATCTTCTTGCCACTTTTTTAGCTCTTTGCGCTCTTTTTCAGCTTTTATGCTGCTTTGGTATAAGAAGTATAAAAATATTGATTGAGCGACGTTTAAGCCTGCCAAAAGCATTATGAAAAGTCCTGTTGTTAAATCCATATCGCAAAATTAAGTATTTTGTTTTAATTAAAACGTTTTTCAATCTTTAATTTATCAATTTCCATATTCCATTGCTTAGTCATTTCAATTAATTCAAATGTGCTAAACTTTACCTTTTGATTTTTTAACGCATTAAGTCTATCGTATTGATCTTGACCGTATTTGTTAATAAACCATGACACATATTCCTGAACTGTATCCGGGCACATCATGTCTTTATTTTTGTGCTTTTCTTGCGGATTCACATTCATAGGGTCAAAACATGTAGCAAGATAATAGGCAGGTTGTAGATGCCCCCCATCACATTTAGTATAATGCCTGTAACTGCCGTGCACGCAGTTACAAATGCCATTTTTATCAGCTTCCTGGATTCTTCGCAAAAGCTGAAATACCCTCTTAGCTTCTTTTAATGCTTTTGGATATGAACTATTTGATACCTGCTTAATAACCTTTTTTGGCTTTTGAGCCTTTGATATTTTTGTCTTGCATCTTGGACATATGCCATTTTCAAATTGGCCTTTTTTAGTGCATCCGTTAACCCTACATTTAGGGTATTCTTTTTTGGTATGTATTATTTTTGGATCTTGCATTTAGCAAAGGTAAAAACAATTATTTATATCAATCCTAAATTTATATTTTTTCTGGAAGAACTTGCCCTAAAATCCTTGCATAAGCTGAACCGAACTCAACCAATGGAAAGTATTTTAAATTCATGACCACAACATTTTTGCCATTTTCACCTTATCAGTCAGTTCGTTAACATGTTTCTTGGCATAGGTTAACGAAAATGAATGTTCTTTCGGAATGGAGCCGTTTTTTATTCCTTCATGTTTGGCTTTTGCCTTTTTTAGTTCATATTCGTAATACTCCAAACTTTCAGGCATAGACAAATTTATAACACTTGCTTGCTTTTCCCAATACTCTGATCTTTCGTCATACTCTTTTGACTTATCCGAAAATTCAACACATTTGGCCATCCTGTTATGATTTCGCTCGATCAATGCTCTATGTCTCTTTTCGGAATGGTGACCTATTTTTATGGGTTCGGCCAGTACTAAGAAATCTTTACCTTCCTTGGATGCCTCCCAATATTTATGGCTTTTCTTTTCAGCATTAGCAGCCCATTGTTGAAGCCTTTCGGCCTTGGCTTTTGCACGCTCTTGGATATTGTAACCATCAGCCCGAACGATGGAGTAATAGTAGTTATCAAGTTTGTCTCTACCTACTAAATTAAATACTATGGCATCATGCGTTTTACCGTACTTTGTGGTCATTTCGATGGTGTCGCCTTTTTGGTGCTCTTCGTCACACTTTGCGACAAATACGTTTGGATAATATTTTGTGTATGTGTTCATAATAGCGTTTTTTTTAATTCACTCATATTAATTGTGAAGATCAGATTTATTAACTAAAACGTAAGCAGTTCCTATAAACACTCCTATGCAATTGGTAGTTTCGGAATAAAAGTCAATAAAAGTTACCAATTGGTTTTGAAAGAAAACTTGAGCTGCGATGTTAAAATTCTTTGCGTACATAATGTGATTTTTAAATGATGATTTTTTAATTATAACGCAAAGATAAGTCTTATTTTGAATAATGCAAACTTTTTTCTATTTTATTTTAAAATAAAATTTTCGTACCTTTTTAAAATCATTTCATTAAAGGTATCCACAAAGAAATCGCAGTTAGCAACCCTAAGTTGCCAGTCGAGCTAATAAAGCCCCGTCATTTGTGGTCGCATATGAAAAAAGCCCATGTAATTGGTCAAAAGATAAAGCACCTAATTTTAAATCCCCATATTTTTTAATATAAGTATCCATATTCCTATCTTTCCATTCCAGTAGATAATGTCTAATGTGACTAGGTATTTTATCGAAATCTCTTTTAGTGTTCATTTTAATTTTTGTGTTTAATTATTTAATATTTGTTCTTTGTTTGTCGGGCAGCTACTAACACTGTATAAGACGCTACTGCGGCTATTGCCTTGCATCGCTTATACTTTGACGTTAGCTGCCATTTAAAGAACCTCACGCCTTACTGACATAACATTTTCTTTGAATGAATTATAATGGTTAGATGTTTTAAAATGATTGAATTTTTTCAATGCTTTTAAAATTGTTAGCCTTGAAGGTCTATAATTATCCAATTTAGTCCCATACAAGCGAATAGAAGCATAAGGTATATTACCAACCCAAATAGTTGCTTTGCCTAATTTGCAGGTTAGTTCTTGGTCGTCTAAATCAGAAAATTCGTACTTGTCTAATAATTCATTTATTATTAAATCCACATCCTTGTTGTAAGGGTAATTCATTGACCAATAAGATGGCTTGAATAAAAATTGCAATTTGTTTAAAATCATTTTATATTAATTTAAAAGTTAAAAAATTGACTGCTAATAAAAACGGCATATAACACGGGCTTGGCGAAGGTGGGTTATTTCTTTAATAATTGGGCAGAAACATTCCGCAAAAATTGGAGATCCTACAAGCCCACCTTCGCCAAGCCCCAAAACGTTAGCCGTTATTTTTACCAGCTTCCACATCAGACGGAGTTTGTAAACTTCCAAGACGAATAATATAAGTTTCCGTTTCGTATGGATTTTCAAATTTTAGCCTTTTTAATGTATGATAAAAGGCTTTTGGTATTACGCTTTCGTTTGCCCTGCAAAGGGCTACTAACGAGCCATAATATCTATGCTCGTTAGTAGTTTTGTTTTCTAAATGAAGTATTTTACGCATATTAAAATATTTCTGTTTCAAAAACTGTTTCTTCAGTTTCGTTGCAAACTATTGATACTGTACCGCCTTTATAGGCTGAAAAATAACTTTCATTAGTGCCATTGTTACGTTCAATGTAATTTTTTGCGTTTTCTAAAGAAATTGCAAAACCTTTGTTGTTACTGTTGTTGTCATCGTTAAAGAAGATGTCGAATGTTTGATTTAAATTTTCCATTTTATTTTTTGTTTTTCAAATAGCTTAATTGCTAATTGTTACACAAATATACAACATATTTACAAACTGCCAAACTTTTTTGTAATTATTTTTTATTTATTTATAAAATAGTTTCTAACACAAGCTCATGTTTTTACTTTGAATAGACTTTATGAATATTTTCTATTTTTACTTTTGTTACTCGATTTATGAATATTCCGTTTAGATAGATTGATGGATGAATAAATCTGCTTTTGTCCATTACCAAGTATTCTTTACCTTCATGAATATTTTTAGAATTTTGTACCCACATTTTTTTTATTTTCATACCTTGCACCCATGCAATAAGATCTATAATTTATATTATATGTCTTTTTGTTTTCCAGATTCCAGTCGACTACATAATTTTGCCACTCAAATATCAATCCTGCTGGCTTATCTTCCTTAATATCATAGTATATATCACTTAGACTGAAAAAGTTGTCACCTGTTGCGTATATGCCGCTTATGTCGTCTTGTACAATGTACTCTATTTCACATTCTTGCTTCTTGCAAAACATATGCACTAATAAAGATACTGATCGCTCGAAGTCTGTTATGTATTTTGGTTTATTCATTTTAAAATGGTATTTCTGAATTAATTGAATGATCTATATTTTTCATAGGATCTTGCATTTCTAAGTCAAAAGTCTTTTTAACTTCATTGTATTTGTTCATCATGAAATTATTTACGGGCGCATTTGGGAAATTATACCTTCGTGACTTTCTGTTATACTCAAATAAAACAGTTCCTTTTCT
>JAOXNN020198569.1:0-24619 GCA_028571205.2 Hydropsyche betteni | reverse complement strand
AATAGAAGAAAGCTGTGGGTAGTTCCCTGTATTAAATAGGCTTTTGAGAGGAGGATAGTCTAAAAAGACCAAGCAGATTAGGATTGCCCAATTCCTTTCCTTGAATTTATGATTTGCCTTCCATTTATATATTATACACACTACCCCATTAAATTAAGCTTCTTATTTTATTACATTACACAACAATACAACAACCTATTATTTGAAGACTTTCCGATTATTTAATATGGGAAATGAACTTAGTGTTAAAGTTAGTGATTAGGGCTCAACATCTGTTTCCAACTGACATCATCTTACTAGAAAATATTTTTAGGCACTGGTACAAAGCATTTAATATTCGCAGCCTCTTCTCAAACAACCTATGCTCTTTTAAATTTTCGTTGAAGTACAAAGTTTAATACTGTCAATCAACCTCGACTAAAGGAGAGAGCACTTAACCTCTTTTTCAAGTGTTAAAAGCAGGATTGGACTGGAATATTGAAAATCAGCAGAAGAGATTCTAAACTAGAGAACATAATTAAATACAAACTACTCGGGAACAGCATTTTCATTTGCATAAACAGGTTGGATGCATTTTGCTTTAAACAAAGTAAGGGGGGAAATACTCTGGGTTATTCTGGGGACAGTTGTCTTTAAATATAGAGTACATATATGAATGGTCTGTTGTATTTTCGAAGAGAAGTTTGTCGGAACTAACATACTAAATTGATAGCTAATTTTTTGAGATTGCGGTGAACAGATGATGAACTATTATATTTATTATTTAAAAATTCACATACAAATTTGCCAACAAATGTACTTTTTGTTAAATTAAATACTATGGTACGATTGATAATTTATTTAGACGAGCAAATCAAGATGTATTTAAACAACTTTAATGTATTTGGGTATGAAGTATAATCTGTAACATTAACAAGGAGGAACTAAAATTAATTCATATTCAGAAATGGGCAATAAATAGTCATTAGTTGCTAATTAGGAACAGTTACTGTTGTATGAGTTATTCGAGTGAGTTAAAGGTGCTGATGAATGACATAAAGATGCTGAATAACACTATTTTTGGAGTGAGTTACATTAACTACTAAATTTACTGTATTAAAGAATCAACAGTCAATAAATACATAAGCTTTATCGAACTGAAGGTTCTCAAATAATTAAACATTAAAGTTCTGCAACAACTTTCACAATATTATGTGATATTGCCCACCAAATGTTCCTAATATCAACAGACTACATCTCAGCTGAGTTATCGATTATTACCTGTTAAGAAGCGTACAATCTATATATGAAGCGGGTGCTGATAAAGAGGGAATTATTTTTATTATTAAATTAACGTTAAATAGGCAACATGAAGTATGTAGGCACAGTGGATAAGGATCAGAGCAGCAAACCAACTTATTTTGGCTCCCACTCTGACTACAAGATGATGTCTGCCAACAGCTAAAACTCACAGTCTTCCAGAAAGAAAGCCAACCGCACAGATAGGTTCATTCCGAGTCGCATCTGCACTAATCTGTACAACCTGTTTAAGGACGACAGGATCTAGGAAGAGCCAGAAGTCAATACTCGCATGCAACAATACTCTAACCTTCTGTCTTCACATTTGTTTGGAGATGATTGTGAGAGTGGGAAGAAAATATTGAGGTTCGGAGGACTGGGCGATTAAAACTGTAACTCTATGAATATGGTGAAGTTCAATAGAGAGCCAATTCAAGAGAACAAAAGGAGGACTGTACCTAAGGCTCCGTATAAGATTTTAGACGCAATTAGTCTGAAGGATGACTTTTACTTGAACTTAATAGATTGGAGCTGTAATAACTTAATAGCAGTTGGCCTGAGATCCTCCCTGTATGTGTGGTCTGGGTGTTCATCTAAAGTAGAGAAGTTGTGTGAACTGCCAGGAGAAGACTAATATGTGTGTTCAGTAGCCTTTGGAAATAGTAGTCCCTATTTAGCATTGGGTAACTCCTAAGGTGAGGTACTCATTTATGATTTGCTGAGAAGAACAGAGCAGACAAGGTTTAAGGAGTTGCATGAGAAGAGAGTAGGTTCTCTTGGATTCTGCAATAATTTAATATGCTCTGGAGGAAAAGATGGAATTATTGCTGTTAATGACCACAGAACTAATAGTCTGATCACCAGTTATCGAGCTCACAAACAAGAGATCTGTGGAATTAAGTGGTCTCCTGACCAACAGTTGATTGCTTCAGGTGGAAATGACAACAAAGTCGTTCTTTTCAATATGAAGATGATGAGCAAAATGGCTGTATTCTAGGAACATAACGCTGCTGTCAAGGCTCTAGCCTTTGACCAGTCAACACCCACTCTAGCAACTGGCGGTGGTACTGCAGATCGACATATTCGACTGTACTCCACCCATACTCTATCGTAAACTTATTCTATTGACACTGGTTCTCAAGTATGCAACTTACGTTTCTCTCCTGTAAGCAGGGAGTTGGTGACTACACATGGTTACAGTTTAAACCAGATAAATTTATGGAAAATTAACGAGAACTCTTTAACAAAAACTGAGACGTTGACGGGTCATAGTTGCAGAGTGTTGTATTTGGCAGGGGAGCATAATGGAGGGAGGATTGTAACGGGAGCAGGAGACTAAACCCTTAGACTTTGGAATTTATTCGATGAAACCCACAAAACCGATCGATACGATCTTAGATGAACTGCGTAGAGTGTAGATTTAACTTTATACTAATTGTAGTTGTATTTTGCTATGAGAAGAATACGGATGTAATTTACTGAATGTCAATAGTTTAGTTAAATGGAAGATAATAACAAATTGCCAATCGGAAGTAATTTTCTTCTATGGAGTGACTTGACTTCCAATACGCACAGTTTAAGCATATGCTATTTTTGAATTAACAGAATAAACTTGAATGGATGGTTGGGATGGGGCAGTTTGTTGCTGGGAGGGTGTTTTATAAGCTAAATTCTATTGACTTTAAAATCAATAATTAACAATGTTCGCTTTTAGAAACAGCCACAAAGTTCAGTTACATCCCAAGGTGATGAATCAGAGTATTAACCAGCACATCACGATTAAATCTATTGAGAACTACAACATCCGCCTCAACTAAGTTCTGGGCAAAGGTAATTTCAGTACGGTCTACAGAGGAACACATACTATCACAAGTAACAAATGTTTCTACTTAGATCAATAAGTAGCTATCAAGGTAATTGACCTTGCCAACCTCAAAACCCAAGCTTTACGTTCTCTCCTCAACTCTGAAATAGAGATTCTTAAATCAGTGAGGCACCCGAACATACTTTAATGCAAAGAGGTGTTCACCAGTGCCAATCACTGTTATATTGTTACAGAGGTTTGCAACCAAGGCGATCTGTAAACTATGGTTGGGAAGTGCAGAAATAAGAGCATGGAAGAACAGCAATGCCGCAGAATAATTAGAGATGTATACAAAGGACTTCTCTATTTGGCAGAACAAGGGATAGTTCATCGAGACATCAAGATCGCAAACATATTTATGAATAATGGTGTAGCCAAAATAGCGGATTTTGGGTTTGCCAAGAGGACAATGTAAGTTTAAATAAACTTAGGGATAACTTTAAGGATATTAATGTTGGGAGCCCTATTTATATGTCTCCTGAAGGTCTCTTGTACAGTATCTACGGGCCCAAGACTGATGTGTGGGCTTTCGGAATTCTAATTTATGAACTTCTGCATGGAGTGCCAGTTTTGAGTTTCTGCAACACTTAGGCCTAACTCAAAATCCATATTTCCACTCCAATATCAATAAATAAATTCAGGCAAAATATTCCCCATGAACTAAGAGATCTAGTAATTAAATGTCTGTAGACTGATTAGCGGAAGAGAATCAACATGAAGAGTATTCAGAATCATCCATATATCCGACGAATTAATGCTTAGTTTGGAGACTCAATGCAGAATGACCTAACGTTAAGTACAAGGCAGAACCACTTGGTGAGAAATAGTTCGACTTCAAGGTTAGAGCTTAGATCTGGATTTTAGAATCGGTTGAGATCAGAGGATAGGTTTAGGAAGACAGATTATGTTAAAACTGAGACCGATAACCCAAACCAACTGTCTATCATGAGAACAACTCCCATGAACCAGTCTGTACGCATGCTATTTGGCACCAACAAACTATCCATGCAGATGAATGGGTCAGTCACCACTAGCAGTTCCTAACATCAGTTACTAACCTTCGATGAGAGTCTTCTATTGTTACATTATTGCAGATTAATCTACAAAAGCATTGGGTTGATGATGGCAGACGGCAGATCCTCGATCATCAGCACGGTGACTTATTATATACAGTGGCTACACAGACAGATAGATGAGTTGATAGTGAAATCACCTGGGGATGGGAGTGATAGGAGCCAAAAGATGAAGAATGTGCTTAGATAGTACCAACAGAGATATAAGAGGGAGCTCAAAGGAGATCCCAGATTGAGTGTCACCAGAGAGTCGTTTACGGCGGTCAATAGCCAACTTCTGTAGTTCTTGGATAGCAGAATAAATTAGGAAGATGAGGAGTAGGACACGAACTTGGTGTTCCTAGGTCATTACCTGATAGCGGTTGGCTAAGTCACAGATATTTTGGCGATGTGCGAATAGAGGGGAGAATATGCGCTGTTGCATGGCTGCAAAACAACATTGGAGAACTGTCTGACCTCGAAATAAAACACTTTTAACGTAGGAACCTACGTAATGTCGAGGGGCAATGCAATGAGGAGAGGATATTGCATGTGATAAGCTCATCCATTTTATATTTTGTGTAGGAGTGGAATATGAGCTAGAATAAGCATAAATATGTTAAGGAAAATAAATAGTTTTAGCCAGAAACCTTCGATCGCCCAGATTACCAGCTACATAATCATCCCCCTGGATATCGTTGTCTTCTATTCCTGTGTAGTTCCCAATCTCTCAGAAAGCTTTACTATGATTGTTCTCTCTACAGTATTCGGAGTAATCACTATTTCGCTTGTGGTATCCACTCTAGTATGCTCCATACACGATCCTACAGATGCTGTAGTCAATGAGTACAGATAAATTCGACGACTCAAGTACGTACTTAGATAATAAGTTAGGAAAACATTTGTCAATAGAGACTATCTATTCTGTAGTAGTTGCGACAGCTATTGCCATTAAACCTCGAAACATTGTAGGACATGTAATAGGTGTGTGCCTGATTTCGATCACCACTGTATGTGGATTAACAATTGTGTGGGTAGATCGAACTATAGAAGCTTTGTAGTTATGATCATTGCAGCCTTCCTGCAGTTGGGAACCTTCCTTATAGGAGTAGCCCTTCTCAGTATTGAGAAAAGATTCAATAATTACATGCCACAGATGGTTATTACATGGGTTTTATCTGCTGCAATTGGAGTGCTGTTTGTGTTGGATTTGAACCTCATACTGTTGCATATCTATTTAAACATGAAGGGAATGACTACATTTGAGATGGTTGTGGCAATGAGGTAACAAGAAAGGAGAGAGAAACTTATGAGAATACAAAAATAAAAGGAGTAGGAGCAGAGGACTAGGCAATAAAATGAGCGTCTGACTGCCGCTAAGGAGGAGTAGTTGAAGATAAAGGAATCTAAGCAAGACAACAAGCAAGAGAATGTGTTTGAAAGCGAACGTAAATAGTAGATACGGGAGTAGAGTTCGAACTACAGAATAAAATAGGTAGAAGAGTTGAAGGACTTCAATAAGTAGAATGAGCCATAACAAGATATGCCTCCAGTAATGATTAGACGCTAGGTTGAGGTAGTGTAAGTAAAAAGCAGGGACAAGGACTAAAATAAAAGGACAGAAGCCAATGAACCAGCCAGAATGCATTGCAAAAGTGAGGCAGAAGAGGCTTGTAAGAAGATAAATGGTTTTTTCAGAAAGAACAGAAGTCTAAAGTTTGCATTCGATAGCCATGCTGTGGAGACCCCACACCCACCCAAATAATCTTTGTTAGTGGTATGATATCAATATTTTAATTAACAAAAAAGTTTAGATCATGAGAGATCTTCAT
This sequence comes from Hydropsyche betteni, assembly GCA_028571205.2. Lineage (NCBI taxonomy): Eukaryota > Metazoa > Arthropoda > Insecta > Trichoptera > Hydropsychidae > Hydropsyche > Hydropsyche betteni. The sequence goes on along the minus strand of JAOXNN020198569.1, from coordinate 18,593 downwards.
TATCAAATTACATCGTTCTTTACATTATCTGGTCCATTTTAGGACCATATTTTAGTTATAATTCCTTGCAGATTAAACTGATCTGGGCTCTATACAACTTCTCTATTGTGTTGTACTAGTTCTCTTCGTCGACTGAAGTTAGACGAGGAGAATTAGAAATTGAAGGCAGATGCTCTTATGGAGGGTTATTGCTGAGTAAGGGCTTTTAGGAAGACTCAGACTTTTTGTGGTGGGGCTCTCGGGAAGTGGAGCGTTTGATAGGTTTACCAGGAGGTGGCTCCGAAACTGTAGATTTTTACGATACTTCAACATTTGGGCTTCCCTTATCATAGGAAGTCCGAAGTCCCTTTTAGTTGAACGATGTACCTGTTTTTTTGAGTGGAGGCAGAAATACTGCTTTGTCTTTATCCCTCCTTCTGCTTTATCTCATTTTTTAATGAATTGCAAGCTTCTTCAAAGGAATATCACGTAGCTCTAACTAGTCGATTCTCTTCTTTGAAAGGTAGCCCTACATCAACTTTACGAACATTGGGGTTTTGAGTAATTGAGAGGCTGAAGGTCGTTGGAGAGGATTCTTTTTTAGGAGATTCCTATTTTAGATTGGTTGTACTTGTAGATTGGAAATAGGTTAGTCATGTATGCAGATGGTAGGTCGGGAGGAGGCTGCTTAACTATTCTCTAATGTAAAGAAGAGAGGGGAAGTCTGTCATCATACAAAGGAACGAAAGTAACTAGTTAATAAAGCATGCAACCAAGTGCCCACATATCGGATTTACTATCGTAGGGCTTCTATTCGAACATTTCAGGGCTCATATGACCCAACCTACCCACATGGGTTGAAGCCTTTGCGTTAGTGCTTTATAGAATCTGAGTTGGAGAAGTAATACTTTAGAGTGGCCAAACGATCCCAGCTTAATATCACCTCTAGCATTGAGATAGATATTGCTGATTTAAATACCCCTGTGAAGGATTTTATGACTGTGCAGCTCATCCAAAGCCAGCAATATCTGTAACAACCAGTTGAGTATCAGCTTCTCACTCAGATAGTCCTTTCTCTCTATTCTTTTCCTCAAATAGTGTGCCATATCGCCCTCTAAATAACAGAGGCATTACCTTAGCAATATTCCAGTATGACAATTAGTTAGTCGTTTTAGAGAAGAATATTGTTGTAACGGACGATGTGCGGGTGGTTAAAGGACTTCAGTACAGTGCACTAGTTGAATATTTATGATTGAGCTTGCTACTATAGCGAATAGATGTCAGTCTTTTTGGCGACCAGATATTTCTGGGGTTGTTAGCGGGTTCTGATCAACCAGGTCTGCTTGCCATTGCGATTTGTTAATCTCTCGACTTATTCGTACAGCTCAGAATATTTCTATGACATTCGCTCTTAAGTTACTTTAAATATTTCTGTATTGCAAATTTGTAGGCTTAGTCCTAACCATCCCTCAGCAACACAAACGGCAGGGTATACAGCTACTGTTATGAGAGGTTTTGTTGGTGAAAGATGGATAGGTTGGAGGATGTTTGGTCAAGCCAACTACGAACCGGATACTTCTAATCAATATCTGGAGACTTATCTTTTGATGAACAAAACTGAGTATCAAGATTGCATATTTATATCAAAAATTGATTTTAACGCCCAAGATTCTTATGAATATATACAAAATCTGCGTGTAGGACAGTTGAAGAGTGAATACAAATAGTTTTGTGAAGAGCATAGTTTTAATTTGCAGTTAAGTTCCTTAACGACATTGAATTTAAATCTAAAAATCAATCCTTAACTGATAATTTTATGAAGAAACAAATCTATCTCTTGCTTTTCTTGGTTGCAGTAGCGACTGGGTACACTGTTACTGACACTAACATCTAGGAAAAGCTACCTGAGCCTACCAAAACATACACTGATTTGACTGATCCAAGTGTCTCCTACACATGTGGGTTCAACATTGTTTTCCAACATACTCCTTTCAACAAGTTTACCATCTCAAAAGGTACCCTTTCCTTCTGTGGAGAGGACCCAAAGCCCCCACTTCAGGCTGCTGATGAGAGTGGGTGTCCGAGGATAGTATTCAATCCTAACGACAAATCTGTAGCCAACATCACAATTTGGGAGAATAAGGATAGAGTGCGAATCCAGTACAAATCTCAGGCTTCGGAATGGGTGGTGACCTTCTATGGTACAGCCATTGAAAAATGGGACTTAGAAGTGCCTCAATCAACCAATAAGGATACCTCCAATGCCTACATTTGTGTAGCTAACAACTGTTTTGAGAAAATCTACCCAACTGAACCCAACCTGGCTAAGAGATACGTCGGGTGTGACAACTTTCAATACTTCGAGGCTGGAGTCTGCAAACCTGAATAGCCTACAACATTAACATCCACCTCTATTGACCCTCCAACTTGGTAAACTCCTTATCAACCAGCAGATAATTAGCCAATTTTGAGTTCAAGCAATTAATATGGCTCTAAGGATGATACTTAAAATCCATAAGTTTAGAGTAGTTGGAGGGGGTGGGGGCCGAATTTAAAAGGTAATGGGGGTCATCGACAATGGCATGGTGGCAGAGATGGTGATAGAGATGGTGATAGAGATGGTCGATACTATTATAAGGACTATGATGACCATTGGAAAAGAGATTACGAGTATGGCCAAAACTAACGATCCAGGTATCCTCATCGTCCTCGTCGTGATGATGTACGAAACGTTTGGGAAGATGATAGGGATGATATTTGGGGAAATAGACGTCGCTTTGAATAGCCGGGCGGCTCTAACAATCGCAACGACCGAGCCGATCTAGACAGAAATCCCAACCGCTATCGAAATAGAAATGATGATGGCTCCTCCAAAAATCTTCGAATTCAACCAGATTCATAAGATTATCCCTAGGATAATATTTTTAAATCCAGCAATGATGATGATGTATCTGTGGCTGGATCTCATGGTAGAAGATAACACAATAGACGGGGAGATGACGATGACTACGGCCGTCATGGTAGAAGGTAAGGCGATAGACGGGGAGATGACGATGATTCTTGGCGTCATGGTAGAAGGTAAGGCGACAGATGGGGAGATGACGATGATTCTTGGCGTCATGGTAGAAGGTAAGGCGATAGACGGGGAGATGACGATGATTCTTGGCTTCATGGTAGAAGGTAAGGCGATAGATGGCCTGGCAGATATAGATATCCATACCAAAATAATCAGTTAAGTCGATAGCCAGCCTCCTTCGAAGATCCTTATTTCCCAGAACTCCGCAGCTCTGGGGATTAAACTTAATTTGCTGAAGCTCCTGCTCCTGACTCCGAAATTAGGGTATCTGGTGGGCAGACTGACCCATCTTCTGCATCTAGCTAACCTCCTGTTTTTGCCGTGAGAGGTGTCGAGAAATTCAATGCCTAAATGGAGAATATTCAGCTGCCTATTAGACAACGTATTTAGACTCTGCAGAAGTCGCTCAACATCATCATTGCCATCGCTTCTAGTATTTTAATTGGGGTTATTGCCATCATAATAGCATTTTTCAAGTGTTCAAAAAGTAAAGAAAATGATAAGCCAATTTAAGAGCACAATAACGATAATAAAGAGGATTACAAATAGTAGCTTGGTTAACCTAAGTAGCTGAACAAAATTCATGAGTAGTCTAATATCTCTGCTAAAGGTCAGCCTCGACGATCTTCGGCCACAGAAATAGTCAGAGTTGCAGAAAAATATTGATTAAAAATGAATATCAGTTAAATTCTTAATAAATTGAATTATAAATAATTATCAGTCAGAGTGCATTTTCATAGGTTTCTGTAGCCAGCGTAATTTAAGTAAAGGCTAATGACAGTTTCTTACGGACAGCATATAATTAGACTATTTAAGCCATATGAATTGGCAGATTGGTTCTGAAGGATCGGCAGCAGCTTGTTTCTAACCCACCATACGCTGTTATTGTAGATTGATGAAGTAAAGTTTATTGGCTGCTGTAACAGCTAAAATTCCATTTTTAACTGTAACCTGGCTAACTCTCAACATTTAAGTTGTAGTTTTCAATTTAACTGAGTAGAGAAGTGAAAATAGAGTGCCAGATTATTACAGGACATACACGAATACACATCCAAATAGATTCCCAACTATAAGTTATTATGTGCTTTAACAGAATACCATGCTAGTTGTGAAGCATATGTCTTCATTGTCCTACTCAATATTGGGTTTGCAAGGGTTAAACTTAGTATTATTGATGATGCTCAACTAGTTAAAGAGGATGGGAATTGGGGATTAGTCCTTGAAACTAACTGCTAATCGCATAGTGTTTCGGAGAGTGAAGAATAAAGCACATACGACTGGTTGATCAAATACAGTTTAAGCTGTTTTACTCAACCTTATATCATACTGGTGAAGGTTGTTGGGATGAGTTATCCAGTATACAAAGTTACTGTGCTGAAACACTGTTAGCACTTGATTTTGCTCCTTTTTATTACTTTTCTGAACCAATAAATGATCCTGCCAGAATAATGTTAGTAGATTTCTAAACAGAATTAGATTTCCGTCGGTAGTTCCACATGCTAAAATGTCAGTAGATGCATCATAGTGCATGGAGTTCACAAGGGTATCTTTAAATTTGTGCTAGGATCTGAGCATATCCCATTATTATTAGAATGAAAGGATGAGGAGACGTCTCTTCGTTGTAGAGCCCACCACATATTGGAGATTATCCTTTTCGATGAAGATGAGAGTGGTGCATACCTCTCTATCATCCTATTCTTCAATCATATTAAACCCTATCAATATACTAAATAATGTGCCTTAACAAAACTTACATCCACTCGCCAATCTTAATATCCTATCTACAGTCAATATTCATCAAGTTGATCTTCAATGAGACCAAAGTCAGGTTGGAATCCCTGCTCAAAAAACAGTTGTCTTTACAATGCGAGCTCCCGAGGGTCTGTTGGGGATAGTATTTAGTGAGGAAGGGAGTTCAGGTAGTTACTATTGGTGCTCTCTCCTGGAACTACTTGTCTGTTCATCAACTACTCCAATGACAAACCCCGTAGATCTTCCCTTCGAAATCTGGTGTAGGGAGCAGGAGGTGGCCTAGCTCCTCCAGACAAAGGTTCACTGTCCACCTGACTGTTGAAGTGCTGGAGATTCTGTGCCATGGCAAGGAGAGCCTAGATTGGGCGATGGAATGGACGTTCCCCTGAGTCTTTCCTTTTTATAGGTTTTAATTTTCTATCATCGAAGTCCCTCTAAAGCTTAAGAGCTCCTGTGCTTGAGTTACACTTCACAAGAGGAGGCTAAGACTTGGGGTGTTATTCGACAATAAGTTTGTAACTTTTGAGTACATCCTTCCATTCCTATTCCCTCCTTGTAAATGGGTTGTTGTTTACGCACACAACAAGTTGCTTAAACTGCTTTAGAGGGTATAGACTGGTGGACCTGACGATTAGGTTGTTTGAGATATCCAGATACTTAAGCCGGTTCAACCCCTGTAAATGCTTGAAGGAGTCTTGGAGTCTATATAAGAAGAGTGTTACTTATTGTTGGGAAGCCACAGTTCAGCCAGATTGGGAAGAAGTGGGAAATTCTACAACGTACGCAGGTCGCAGTCAATAATCTTGAAGATTGTAATACTATTGAATGTTTAGAGGAGACGACAAGTTTCCAGTTGGATCTTCTGGAAGGGCTTTCCAACTAGCTGGAGCTATTGATTGTTGGGTTTCTCCTGCTTTCTTATTTCCTTCTCCAGCTCTTCGATGAAATGCGACATTATCTTAATAACTATTATTGCGCTAAATAAACCCAATAAACCCTCCTACCCAATGCTACAATCAATTATACTTTAGTTTAAGTCTATGAGGGTTAGAAGGGAAGTTAAGCGAAAAGCAGTGAAACAAGATGAATAAAATTATTGAAAACAAAATGAATAATCAGTCATTTGAAATGGAAGCTCCCCAGAAAGAATCATTTATTGCTGTATGTCGATCTAAACATAGGAGTTACCGTTGATTACTATGCTTCATTTTAGGCAATTATTGACAGGCGTCTAGCAGCCTGCCTAAGAATACGATTTTTCATTCGAACTAACTATCTTAAAGTGGAATCTGTTTACTTAGGCACAATCTATGGGGATTTTCTACGTTTAGGTTTGGGTTCCCTAAAGTTATGGGTGAATAGACATCTATTTTTGTTAAACATTTATCTGAAGTCTGTATGAAATCCTGCCAGTTTATACTCATACCAGCTTTAGTATGATCGAGACGAGTCTAGTTTTTTTAGTCGGTCTGTAAGGCCGTACTTAAAAGTATCGGTAGAGTTGTAGACTTAGAGTTAACTGTCTTCTGTAGTTTTTTAAGGGAATTTAATATGGTAGGTTTATTGTATAAAGTCTTAAAGTTGTTAGTCAGTCAGCTACTCCAACTCATCTAGCTATTCTTCAAGCATAGGATCCTATTTATGTGAGGGCTTTCTGCTCTGACGAGAGTCTCGCAGTATGTCATGGAGTCTTTTCTTAAAATGTTGAAGGTTGTAATCTGAAGAAAACTCAACGGAGTTCCGAGAAGAACTCTCAGGCTAATGCAGAAATCTTCTAATTTATATTGCTTTCTTCATAGAGAGTCCTTAGGGCACTTTGCCGGTTATGTATGCATACAAGTATGGTTGCTGTATTGGATCCACTGCAAATAGCTCAGGGTGGGCAATCCTTTAGTTTTCTTCATCATTTTCTGCTTGTTATTAATACTCCTTCATTGTTTTGTCCTACGCCTTCTTAATATCCCATAGTTTATCAGCCGATTTTACATCTTTGAGTTGCTTTTATGTTTATGAATACGAGGGACCCCCAGAATAAATCCCCTTCGGATGTTTGTTCTTTTTGCTGAAGGTTGTTTTATAGAGATTCCGTTTATCATGATAGTTGAGTTCAGTTTTGAACTCCTCCTTACATCGTTGGTAGAAGTTGCTCATACCGTACTGCCTTATGGGTTTTTATCAAATATAAATTCTTATGCGTGAAATACTGTTCAAACGTTTACTACTCAATCTAATCTTCGTTATCTGTGCGGATCTTCTGTTCGGATAAATGCCTCTTGACAACAGTCAGGCGCCTTCAACCCAACTCTACGACCAGATGGCCCTCCTCTGTTGTCTTATCGGTATTCAGTAAACATAACTAGGATTCACCCTTCTGAATGTCAGATCTGAGCAATATATATGGCTTCAACTCCTAAATGCGTTCGTGGGAGTCTGTATTGTAAATGTAATGGTGCCTATTTGGTGTGGTATCAGCAACTTAATACTTGAAGGAAAAATGCGAGTGGAACACTCTCATGCTATGACATACAGAGCGTTAGTAATGTGTGTGCCTGTGGTTCAGTTTAACTCTTCGATGCAATATTCTAGAAGTAGAGGAGATGAGTAAAATTAAATCGATTATAAAAGGTTAACGGGAAGCTTTTATTTTGGACATTTGGCCAGTATTTTTGGTTCGGTTGTATGGATTACCAACAAAACGATTACATTTTTCCTTTAACCATCGATCAGCAATGATCATCATCTTATGATAGACTACTCTGTTATGGTAGCACTTGGAATAGTGGGGTTTTCATTGAAACAGAAACAGTAAATCACACAGTATGAGCCTTTTATTAATTCTATCGGTCTGGTCTTTGCTCTAGGATTCTATCTACTGTATTCTACACAAAGAATCACTTCTGCCTCCATATTGAGTGTATTTCTGACGTGTATGGGGTGTACTATGGCAGTTTTGGTATGGTTTCTGATTTACTTCGAGGCAGTGGATATTCGTGACTTATCTGAGTGCATCCTTGGAGTAACAGAATATTAAAGTAGGCGGCTATAATTGGTATATCGTTGAGAACGGAGTGGCCACCTTGGGCGTCTTTATTAACTGGAGCAATAATAGGGTTATCGTATGTATGTCTTCACTGGCTATTCAAACGAAGGAATGTATCACACACAGACTTATTGTGCATAGCTTTAGGTGCTTTTGTAGGCATCTTGTTTAATATCCAAGGGACTCTTATGGTATTCTACCTAATCACTGTAGCATCGATTACATTATGGGCGTATAAACTGACTGAATATTTTTAAATAATCTAAGTAGTAGCACCAGCTAGACTTCGTGAAGAATGAATGAATTGATATTTATAATAAACATACACAATATAGGAATAATGATCCGAATTTAGTTGTGGGTAGTGCTCCTAACGATAGGAGTGGCAACAGCAAGCAAACCCTAAGGCCCTGTGCCCTTTTGTACTCCCCAGCCCCAAACCAACGTTCTCCCTCTCACCCTTGGATAAATCATCACTGCAGATGTCTCCGATTATTTCGATGGATACAATCTCAAGTTTAATGTCGATGGAGGTACTGTCGCAAGTATCCTACCCAAGTACACACTTCAAGGTCAGTCAAAATAATAGTTAAGCGAACCTATGAATTTCCATCTGCAACATGCAGGTAACGGATGGGATAGGGCTGTATTGGTATACCATGATATTACTGTAGCTCGTTGTTAACGATAGTAGTCATAAGAGCATTCTCTATATTGGAAATCTTTTGGAGAATACAGATGTTCCTAATATCACTAAAAAGTTTGTGATTGAAGAGGAGCAGAATATCGACTGTTTCGATGCAGTGTCTTATGATGAATTGGCTACAATTGTTGTTGATTGTGTAGCGAGGTACGGATCTCTTCTGAAGAATGTGTTTTATATAGTGGACCCTGTGCTTTGGAGAATAACTTAAAAAATAGATAATGCTATGTACACTCCATTCTTGTAGATTAGGCGCAGAAGAACTCTTAGGTTCAGTGGACCAGGCGCTGACAACAACTATATTCTTAGAGCATATTTTGCAGATGGGGTGGATGCTGGCCATGCGGATAATACTTATTTGGAGTTAATGAGATTTGTGGATAAAAGGCCAATTACTGTAGGAGTGATCGACCGAACTACTTTAGGAGAGAGTTCTGCAAAAATTATGGATGTTTCGGTGTACAGAGGGTAGGTATTTTTGCTGGACCAGGCATCAGGGCTTTATAGGATAAAAGTTGGAACAGGAAACACATTTCAAATGCTGTCATATTATGCGGGTGTAGGGTTCTCCCGGTTCTCTCTTTATAGTGATGATCTGGATACAAGCCTTCTCGTAGTATTAGCCAACAACCACGCAATATATGAAGTTAACTGGGACGAAGCCTATAATCCTGTATTAGTTACTAAATATTCTTTAGTTCGGAATAGCTTTGTGAGTCAACTCTTTTTAAATCGGAGGTATGTTGTTGCACAAGCATCCGCTGACGTTGAACTTGAACAAGGCTTCTAAGCCAGACTTAACTACACATGGGTATTTAGTAGAGGTTCGAGAGTATTCTCCAAAGCTTTCCTAGTGTTCAACCACTCAACCCAGAATGTTTTTATCGATATGGAACGAAACTTAGACTACATACTTATGGCAGATTCTAATGGCTTCAGAAATTACAAAATATCCAAACCTATCCTAACTTTGAGTCAGAATGACCCTAGAACCATAGACACAAGTTTGTCTCTTAAGGTGTTTGCAGAGTCAACAGATTTCATAAATCAGAATAAGGCTACATGCTCTATTGTTGTGGAGATGTGGTTTGTAGATAGACTGAATACAACAATTTGGCGAACTCTTCGGACACCGAGTCGCTAAACATATATGAACTACCCTGGAAGATTGATTATTCCGATGGACTAGTATGCTACTGGTCCTCAACTTTCCTATCACTATTTGAGTCTAGCTCCATATGATGGTGAACACTGGATCGCAAAACAAAATCTTACGAAACTTAGTTTGGATAAATTCTCACTTACAGGAAATGTGACTTTTCTACATACTGATGCTGTTTAGCAATCGATACAATACAACATGATAAGACTTTTTACACAGGACCAAACCAACACTACCTATATAGCTGAGTGTAAAAATTATATAGACGATCCTGATATTAACTGTACGTTACTTAGAGTCTATGACCACAGAGTTAAGGTTAGGAGTTTTGTTTCTGTGTTCAACCCTAAAGGATTTGAGGATGAGGATATGTATGTATTCAATATGGAGACAGCAGCCAATTTAGTAAATATCTTTGTATTTGGCTCTGGCAGAATAAGAGGCACAATTGAGTATTAAGGAGGTAAATAAGCCACCATCGGTCATCTGGCTGCTTCTTCAGGGATACTGTATATAGTTCTTCCTTACTTAAAGCAGATTGATGCATACTATCTACCCGACTGTGATGGCTCTGCCTGTGCTAGGCTATTCTCCATAACTGCCAAAGTGGCTAAGTCGATCGGAATAGAGTATTTCGCTCCACTTAGGATAAAAACAACTTAGTACTATCCTCAGATGATATTTGTAGAGTGTTGGGATGAAGTAATAATATTGGATGTAAAGGATAAGAATAAGCCTGTACTAGTGAAATAGTTCTCAACAACCAGTACTCAAACTAGGAACTACAAGATATAACTCAATGATCAATATTTTGTGGTGGTTACCCCACCTAAAAATATTGAAGAGTACAAAATTGTTGATCTTTTCAAGGGGGAGATTGTGTTCCATAAGACTCTAGAACTCTATAATCACTACATCCTGAATACTTATGATCTGGAATTTAATGATTAAGGAAATATGTTCTATGTCACTGCTTTTGATAGTGCTTAGTTAGTGTCAGTTGTACTTGCCTATCGGATGGGATCGACATTAGTCAACAGTCTGTACGATGTCATCAAACTTAACTTAACGAAAGAGCAGCCATTTGAGTTGGAAGTGAGTGGTGGTCCAGTCGACTATGTCACTGTGGTGTATGGAAATAAGATAAATATTACAATCGAGTACTAACGTCCACTAATGGTCATTCAAGACGAGTTTATTGACACAATGTTCAATATTGAAGTATACAATAAATTCAATGCAATAACTCTTCCACCAATCTCAGTAAAGATAGCAAACTATCCGGAGGGATTCAATCGCTCTAGGAAATTCCCTGTGTCTGGAGCACAGTTTATAACGGAGAAAGTACAGGATAGGTATAGTTGGAATGACCATGATTGGTTTAGAGGGCATGTGTTGGGTTACAACTCTCTGTGTAGTGAGTGTCCTAAAAAACTGGTATTCGAGAGTCATATCAAGTAAATCAATGAACTGAATATTCAGGCAGATGACTTCTCGAACTCATGGACTGGAGGATTCGCAATTTGGTCTGATATTTTTAGGATGCACAGGAATGGAACGATAAGATCGATAGAGGTTTTACCCAGGCCAGTAACCCAGTACGATTAGAAATGTAAACAAATTAAAGCTGATTAGGAAGGACTTTATGTTATCGCTGCATGTGTAAGCGACTACTACGATGTGAGTTTGTACTTGACTTCGTACATTTCTAGAAAAGGGTTTACCTTAGGCCCCTATAAAAGTCAATCTCAGACAGTCTCTAAACTGGATATTGTCAATAACTAACTTATGATAATAGTGGATGTGGAGACTCAGAATGCATTGTTGAGGCGACGTCCCGGGTCAGTGTTCATTTACGCTCTCCAGTTGGATGCTCAAGAGCAGCCATTTTACCAATTAGAGAGTATTGATACAAATGACTTGGCAGCAGCACATAGTTGGAACTCAAATAACAATGTCTATATTGGAAATGCTTAGATGATATACGAGTACAACGCTTAACGTTACCGTTTGTACGTGACTGAGATATCGAATGGTCTGTTTATAACAGACTTCTAATGGGCGAAAGGGATAAAATAGTTAAATCTTTTGAGTGTACAGTACATCAACCTAAAGGATGTATTAGCAAGGTACCAGTTCCATATGCCAAGTGAGGCTACATTTGAGAGTGTGAATAGATTGAAGTCAGTAAGCACAAATGGAGAATACGCAGATTACGTAATAGTTACAACTAAGAATTACCATAGTTTTGAGTTCAAGATCAGTTATGAGAAGGTGGGGGATGCCAAGTGCGAATTGAATAAGGTATACTATAGGTATGCGTACTACCATAACTATAATAGAGTGTTGGTTTATGGAGGTTTTCTGGTTATTCCACATACTCTGCCTGATCCCTATGACTGGATAGAAGGTAAAAGTAAACAGATAATTAGTCTCTATGACACTGAATAGTATGATGATGATAATGTTTCGTTGGGATACAGAGAGAGATTTATGATTGCTGGGCATGTACTCAACACCTCCTAACCGACATCCTTCGATTTTAATCTCACCCAGTAGAATAGCCATATTTTAGGATTGGTGGTGGTTGATCCCAAAAGTAAACGATAAATGATATAGACAAAATAGTAAGTGAGAATAGAATTAGTAAGAATCTCAGTATTGTTGTGAAAGATCCTAGCTATTCACAGCAGTATCTCTACATGACAGCATACTCTGATTTCTATAAGGTTAATTTCCAGCTGGGGATAGTGGGGGAACTTGATCATAGTCTCACTCCCTGGCAGATAGTGCTAATTGTAATAGCTTCAATAGTTGCTGCAGTAGGGCTATACTTTTTCGGAAGGTTCCTCTTCAGAAAGTGGTTACTTTATAAGAAGAAAACTTACCTTTTCGAAGAGGATGTTGATCATAACTAAAGCGAACACCAACCTGAAAATTAAACACAATATTGGCCTGCAGGATAATAACCATTGCTTTAGAATGGGTTGAGATAAATTAATAAAACAGTTGTAGAGTCTATCTAAGTTGAAGGTACTTAAGTGGGAGGGACTAACTAAATTCATAGAGAGGCTAATCAAGTAGAATAGGCTAATGCTTAACAGCTACAGCCTGCTATCGATAACCCTATCCGCCCAGAGTAGGCACCCCAATAACCCCAACCCCAAATAGTTGAAGATCCACCCCATAACGAAGCATACTAACCTCATCAACCCCCTGTCTGACATATGGATTATAAATATAAGGAGTGTATTCATATTTTTAAATAATATGGCAACAAGACCTAAGAAGCTGTCGATTGTAACTGGCACTCTTATCAAAGCGAAAAGATCCAGCCCCCCAGAATAAGAGCCCAGACGCACGAAATACAGACATCAACCCACAGTCGAAAGAAGAGCCCCCTACCGTTCCAGGGAATTTAGTTCTAAAAATCGGCAAAGGAAAAGTAGGGTAAGCACCTGCTCCGCTAACTCTCGGAAATAAAGAACTGAACTTAGGCAGTAAGGATCTTAAGAAAGGTATAAGATATGAGAAGTAGATGTGGTTGATAAGATAATGATTCGTCCTAATCTTAACCTGAAGAACAGAAAAAGATAACAGGTTGATTTACCATAAGGCAACCTTGAGCAGCCAGCAGTGGGAAGGACTACGCCAACAGCCAACGAACTGCCTCAGAAGGCAGAGGAATAACCAGAGCCTCAACCCCCTAAATAATCAATAATCAGGCCTTTTGATCTCAAAACTCCGTTCGTTCTCAGAAAGAATAGAGATACAGACTCAAAGTAGAAAATATCGATTGAATAACCAGCAGATAGGGTAGTTTAAAACCTGAGTATCAGGGAATCTATGCATGATCAAGTGAGGCAGTCCCTCCGACCCCCTCTAAAATCCAAGAGACTTCGAAATCCCTTACAGGCAGAACCAGATGACCGTGCGTTAGAGAGTATGAGTATGGCGAATGGTTAAGCAAGCATGCAGTTACAGGGAAGTGTTAATCTGAGCCCTCAGCAAGACTATAAGATTAATTTGGCGGAGTTGTAGATCCGTTAGGTGGATTTCAACCCGAATTCTAAGCACGTATCGCAGGGAAAAGTAGAAAAACAAAGAGAACGAGCTCAACAATTGAAACGGTTGCTAAATTTGGAGATGGATTCTTACTAACACATCTTAAATATTGGAGCTATTACGGAGTATTAGTTGTACATCAGCAAACTCAAGTCAGGGTACATTAACAACTCTTTGAATCAGGCATTCGATGAGAAAAACGATGCCTTTTCTCAATCCCTGCCACTGGAGTTCGATGATTTCAGTCAGCAATGTCCTGAAGACAGACATAAAGAGTACTTTGAAAGTGGTCGACAGTCACACTCTATTGCCTTATTCAAGTATGAAAAAGTTAACATAGCTTTATGTCGAAGGTAGCCCCAGTTATTGAAGAACTACTTCGACCGAGTAAAGCATTCCAAATGCCTCCAGTATACCTCCTATCCTTAAAGCCTAAGTTTGTGGGTGTGTTTTTCTGCCCTTACCCAATATCTCTTTACTTGGCAGGGGAACTAAGCGTGGCCACAGTGGGCTAAAAGTTGTATGTCTGTAGAGGATAAGTCACCTGTCTGAGATCAATAGGAAAGTATTTGATGGGGGGAACTCGAGATGGCAGTATTATTTTGTGGACAGGATCTTCCACAGGACAGGGAACTCTCTACAACATTGTGTCTGCAGTGTTAGAAGAGTGTGATTTCACTCTGCCTGCATTTACTACAGACTTTGTAGAGAAGGAGTCCTACTTTAAGAGCACTTCTCCAATCAGAAGCATAGTTTAGAAGACATCTGACTAGTTTTATGTTGTTGAAGAGTTCGGGAAGATTGTAGTTTGGAGGATCATCACAGACGATAACGTACAATTTGAGGTAATTCAGACATATGGAGAGCTATCGTACAAACTTCAGCCACTATCGTATATATCGTTGAGTACACTGTTCTGCTAGCCCAATTTACTGTGTTTTGCGGCAGAAGCAGCAGATTTGGGATTATTCGTGTGTTCTTCTAAGGGTATTCTTTGCACAAAGGCCGAAAAGAATTAGCCGCTTTTCTACCTAACTGAGTCTAGATGCACTAAAATGTACATCTCGAAGCGTCTCAATTTAATCTATGCACTATGTGAGGATAGTTCATTGTGCATATTCGATAGAGCTATTTCCACTCCAGTTCTCAAAATCAATATTCCAGCCAAAAATCGGTTGGTAGACATCCTAGTTCCAAAGATTTAAACAGACACTGGCAGATAATTGTAAGTGCTCAACTAATTCTTCGTTGTGGACAGCAAAGGGTATGTCTACAGGTTTAATTTGCTCGAGAATCGGTCGTAGGCTCGATAGGTAATATACAAGACAAACTCTGAAGACAAAAACCTCATATTTGCTGCAGTGTCTCTCCAAGACTCTAGGCTTTAGTTCATATTCGTCACCAGATAGCTACTGAATACTACTCTGTCCGAAAAGTATTTATTTACCTAAGGTAGTATAACGGTTCGGTTGGAGAGCACCCCTGCCAATCTGAAACGCATAGTTGAAGAGAATAGGAGGTTACGTGAACTGCTTGAAGATTGTATAACATTGTGAGCTGCAGTATTGTAATATTTGAAGTTATGAATAATCAGAAAGGATTGCTGTCGTAGCATCTCAGAAATTCCACTCTTTCTGATCGGTTTGGCTTAGCAATTGAACCAATATCGACATCTGTGTTACTGTTTCTATTACTTAGTGGAAGAAGTCTATTGTTGTGGGTCAGAAATAGTGACTAAGAGGATTTTACCTACATATGCTTTAAGATGGCTCTTTGTAAGACACAAACTTTGAATTTTTGAGACACTATAAGGTGTATGTATTTGCTATGTGTTTTAATTTGCTTGAAATTGATCTCAATTACTAACGCCACCACATTGTCGAATCTGAATTCAATAGGGAGTACTTGTCAAGGGCACTGATTACCTTTTACTTCTCTCTTTCATCCAGCAGGTCCATAGTTTCAAACAATATTATACTAAGTATTATATTATAGCATGTCTAGACATTTGCGTGCGAAAACATGGGACAGATTCTACAATCTGTTCGACTGTTTGGAAGAGGCCACTACAAAGAAAGTGGTTCAGTTGTGTACACTTAGGACGAATGGCAGAACTGGGAAGAACTTCCAATGGTTTGAGAACCCTGATTCTGAGAACATTCAGAGTAGACACTACTGGGCGACCAGGTGGATATTGGAGAGTATGTTTAAGAACCAACTTTGCAGTTTAAGAACAATAGCCAAGAGAGACTACAGCGGAGAATTCTTTATGAGGAAGGGGTATTTGGTAAGTCAAGGTTAATCCAGCATAGGACGCATTCTACTCTTACTACAGGGTGAAGAAGATTGCTGGGGAGCTCACCGTTCCCTAAGTTAACTAAAAGCAGCGAAGAAACATATTTGTTTATTGCTAGAAGCTTGTTGAGGAGGATATCATAGATACTCGGTTCTTCGGCATTGCTTAAATCAACAAGATCTTATGCTATCCACAGGAAAATATTATTAGTGTTCGGCCAGAACTGTAGGAGTATGCACTGTAAAGACAATTATTACTTAGAGCTAATCATATTAAGCTGCTTCCTATGAAAAATTTGACAGTGGAGTCTGTAATCGCGTATATTCAAAAGAATACAAAAGGGAATATGCTGCTAAATTAACTAATCAACTAAACAGGAGACTACATATTAAAACCCAATAACGACTACTTACAGCCAAGGGAACTCTTGCTTTTTAGCGACTAAGCTCCTGGCAACATACCAGAGCCTGTAAGACCATTCATGAATTTAAGAGATTTACTTGTAAAATATTTCTAATATTTAGAAACAGTACGAACTGTACAGGAGGAGGCAAATAGAGTAGGAAGGCCTAGTTTTCCTGCATCTGTCAAGGCTGAAAGGGTACACTCCATCCTTATAATAAATGGTTAATTAAAATGATGAAAACTCAGAGGAAGATGAATGATTTTGTAGTATGTATATATCTTCAACCCATAAATTTATTGTCTTTCCATACCCCAACACAAATCTTCCCAAATGTATCCCGATATTTACCTCGACCATGCATCTTCCCCTAGCGCCAACTTCCTTAATATCTTCTGCCATCTGGCCACTACATTACACCGTAGCCATCTTTTACGTCGTTTGAGTAGTCTCCGGTGTAAACTTTGCCATCGAACCATTCAAATTTGCCTTTTCCATGCATTCTTCCCTCCTTCCATTCGCCATGATAATACTTTAGACCGGGTTCTCCTGAAGCTCCTGATTTCCATTCACAAACCCCGTACCCTTCTCTCTGATCCTCTACAAAATTGCCTGTGTATACTGTTCCATTCGCCCATACAAACTTGCCTTGTCCAGATTTTCGACCATTTACATACATGCCTTAGAAGAAACTTCCATCAGGCCACTCTTATCGGCCTATGCCATTTAATTCACCATTGATAAAGTTCCCGATGATTTTAATTTAAGACTAATGCCTGATAATCTTCCCTTTGCCTTCAAGTTTATTGTTTTTGAAATGTCCGATATGTAGATCTCCATTTCTCATGTAGTATCGACCATATCCCTCTGAGGTGTTATTGAACCATTGTCCTTCGTAGGATTATCCATGATTAAAGAACATGATTCCGTTTCCATTTCGTTTGCCTTAATACCACCCACCGAAGTACACTTATCCGTTAGTGTATTTATAGAGTGCTAATTTAATAACGAAGATACAGAGCACGAAACTGTGAGGAGTGTTAACCTACCATCGATGTTCTCCGTATCTCTCTACAACCAACTCCAAGTGAGTCTCGAACTCGAAAGGCAGATGGTCGATGGGCAAGGCAACCTCAGGCGGAGGTCCATGCTGGAGGATAATTTAAGGTTAGGAGTTGAGGGATTTTTTAAATCTGATGAGAGGGTCAGAGAGTTCTAAGAAGGCTACATCAAGTGGATCGTAGACATTATTGCAAAGCATACATGAACTTCCCATGTGTGAATGAGTTTGAGTAATTACTTTAATGACAACCTATTTATATTTGTAAATATTGAATGGAACTACTCACTCCAAAACATTGGATAACACTTAACTTACAAGAGTTGGTTTTTGGGGGGAACCGTCAAACTGGCAACAAATGTTATTGAGGAGACATTAATCAGTTAGGTTTAATATAAAATTAAAAGAGGATCATGTATTTTTGACTTGATGATGTATTCGTTTTTTAAGAAGATTAGTATTTACCCACAGATACATAGAAAGAGAAAAAAAAGTAGACGTACTAGGACTCGAACCTAGAATGAACGGGTTCAAAGCCCGCTGCGCTTACCATTCCGCCATACGTCTATCATATCTAATCACTTTCGAAATCCAGGATCTCCTTTCCTTTGTCCTTCTGAAGTTAAGTAAAATATTTATTTAGTAACGATTTAGATTAAAGATGAATTGGGTAATTTATTGATTGGGCGTTACAGATATTAGGGAGGAGAGTAATAAAAAGTAGACGTACTAGGACTTGAACCTAGAATGAACGGGTTCAGAACCCGCTGCGCTTACCATTCCGCCATACGTCTCTTGTATCTAACTACCCTTTAAACTGACCATCTACTTGCCCTCAATACTTAACTGACTGAACTTTACACAGGTAAGACAATAAATTCTAAGAACTGAGGATTTAACATTAGACTCACTATTAATCTGATTGTCTGTTGAGCAAATGCTCCAGCCTTTAAAAATGGAATGATGGAGCTGAGAGCAGTGAATATAAGTCTTAGTTAACTGTTAATTATCAAAGCAATAATAAGGCAGCAAAAATAATAAGAATCGGGGTTGGGGG